>SNQJ01S0074139.1:8251-24256 GCA_010110895.2 Picea sitchensis | reverse complement strand
ATTTAGCCGAATTTTTATCTACTCATAATTCCAGTTAAATTTTTATTGAGGGGAATTCTGTTAATTTTGCTTTGTTTGGGAGATAGCCATTTTTGGCCAAAAATTCCAAGTCTGGAAGAAATGAAAAAGGACAAAATTGTAAAATATAGATTGATGTAGATGTCAATTGGAGTGTCAAATTATAAATATGAGAATTTTTGTGTATTCAAAATCATTAATACTATCAACGCCCAATACAAAAAAATTCATGGTCCTCGCCATTTTTTCTCCCACAATAGGCAGAAGTCAACGCTTAAGATTTTTGGTACTATTGAAATAGGTGCAAAATTGAATAAAACTATTGATTTAAGAAAGCCATAACTTTCATCTCATAAATAAAATTAAGGCATGGGTATATCCATTGGAAAGATAATTTAGATGGGAATATGTTTGAAAGTTATGATTTTTTATTTGTGTAGCAATGTTTCTTCGAAAAATCCAAGAAAAGGGGGTATGTAGCTTAAATTAATGACAATTGTACAATATGATTAACACTAATTGTTGCATGCACATTCCTTCAGACTTAGAGGTGTAGGCCACATATATGGTCATTATATGAGGACTAGAGATATGATGATTCTCAAGGTTTTTACATCCATGAGGATGAGATGCGAGGTCTACATGTCTGCATGGGGAATGAACAGACAAAGTCCAATGGGCATAGAAGAAAAGTGGAGCCTGTGGAGTTGGATGAGACTATGACAATCCTATAGAAGGAAGTGGAGAATTATAGAGAAGACAATGAAAGGATGATGTGTGCTCATGAAGATATTGTACAGAGTTTGAATATGTTGCAAAAGCAAGTCAATAAAGATTCTGGCACAAAGCAAGCATCCAGTGCAAGGAAAGCAACAACATCTAGATCTCATGGCCATGGGGGAATCTAAGCAATCAAGAAGTATGAGTAGACATCATCATATCCATTCACCAAGATACCCTACCAGAAGGGTATATGCGTATTCAAGGTCAGAGAGCAGCCCCAGTGTGTCCCATGTCAAAAATCAGACAAGGAGGCTTGAGGCAGATATTTTGTAAGGGGAGCTCATGAAAATAAAGCCACCATCATTTGATGGAGAGAATAGGACATGAGAAGATAATGAATCCTAATTTTTGGGAATGAGAAAATATTTCCAATTGCATGATTACCCATCGCATGTAGAAGATAGGATTGCATTCTACCATCTTCAAGGAAAAACATCTATGTGATCGGATCAACTAAAGCAGGTGAAGCCTATTGATGGGAAGAGAATTTTCTAGAATCGATTCAAGAGATATTTTCAACAACAATAGTTGTCAGAGAATTATTATGAGAAGAAGATGAAAGATTTCTTTGAACTCAAGTTGGGGAACGTGACAATGGATGAATATGAAAAGAGGTTCTTTGAGTTGTTGAAGTATGTTTTATTTATAAAGGATGAGAAATTCAAAATCCAAATGTTTTTGAGTGGGTTACCCTCCTTCTACAGTGAAAAGATACAATATGATAACCCCAGGACTTTGGAAGAGGCCATAAGGACAGAAAATCATCTTTATGAGAAGAGAAGAGAAAGACCAGCTTTCCAAAAGGCATGGGATGATAAAAAGAAAGGAAATATAGATCAGAGAAAGAAAGGATTCAATCTGCCTTTCTTTAGGAGCAAATCTCAAGCATATCATCAACGACAGTCAGCACAGGGTGAGCATAAAATGACAGATTCCTTGGGGAAAAGGCCAAGGAATAATCATATAAAGTGTTGTGGATGTGAAGGAGACCACTTGTATTAGGATTCTCCTTTCAAGGGAGATAGGATGAGGACTATGCATAATATTCAAAATTTTGATACAGTGGACGATGAGGGAAAGATCGTGCCAAGGATTTATGTAGCCTTGGAAAATAGACAAGTTGACTACCAATATCACATGGTTGAGGTAGAAAGTAAGATTGATAACCATCCCATAGCTATTTTGATTGATTTTGGAGTTAGTCATAGCTATATAGATTCAAAAATAGTTGAAAGGTTTAAATTGAAGAGATGTAAGCATGAAAAGTCTTGGTTGGTTCATCTAGCCACTGGAACAAAGAGAAAAATCAATGAATTTGTCAAAGATTTCCCTGTGCACTAAGGAAGATTTAAACATCATACCACTTGTGTCATATGATTTCCTAATTGGTATGGATTGGATGGAAAATCATTATGCCATCCTAGATTGCTACAACAAGGTTTTCACATTCCTTGATGAGGAAAGTAATTCAAGGGCGGTGCAAGGTATTCCAAGACCTATATATGTCAGAGAGATTTAAGCATTACAGTTTAAAATAAGCTTTAGGAAAGGATTCCAAACATATGCAGCACATATGGAAGAGCCAGCCAAAAATAAGGATCTAGATATTGAATATTATCCAATACTAAAGCAGTATGAAGATGTCTTTGAGAATTTTCCAGGATTTCTTCCAAAGAGAGATATTGATTTCTCTATTAACTTAATGCATGGAGTTTCCCCAGTGTCCAAAACTCCCTACATAATGAGCACATAGGAATTGAAGGATTTGCAGTTGTAGTTAGAATAATTGTTGAACAAGGGGTACATATGCCCAAGTGTCTCACCTTGGGGTGCACCAGTGCTCTTTGTGAAGAAAAAGGATGTAACTCTAAGGTTGTGTGTTAAATTCAAACAAGTTAATAAGTTCATAGTAAAGAATAGGTACCCTCTACCACATATCGATGATATTTTTTATCAACTGAAGGAGCAAGGATATTTTCCAAGATTGACCTAAGGTCAGGTTACCATCAAGTGAGAATTAGAGAAGAAGACACCAACAAGAAAAAAATCAAGATAAGGTACGGCCACTATGAGTTTGTGGTGGTTTCATTTGTCTTGACAAATGCACCAGTTACGTTTATGTGTCTAATGAATGGAGTGTTCAAATATTACCTAGACAAATTCATCATTCTCTTCTTGGATGATATTTTTATCTACTCCAAGACAGAGGAGAAGCATGACCAACAATTTTAGGATGGTGCTACAAGTATTGAGAGATCACTAATTGTATGCTAAGCTAATCAATTTCACTTTTTGTCAAAGGAAAATTCATTATTTGGGCCACATCATCTTAGAGGAAGGCATAGCGGTGGACCTTGAAAAAAATGAAGCAATCAAAATTTGGCTAGCGCCAAACAATATTTCAGAAGTGAGATCCTTTATGGGATTAGTTGGATATTATAGGAGATTCATTGAAGGTTTATCCAAAGTTGCAATTCCAATCACTTCACTATAGAAGAAGGGAACAAAGTTTGAATGGACTACTAAGTGTGAAGAGAGTTTCTAGAACTTAAAGTAATTATTGACCAATGCACCTATTCTAATGGTTGTAGATCCAGATGAATATTTTGTCATGTACATAGATGCATGAAAAGAAGGACTTGGTGGAGTCCTTATGCAGAATGGGAATGTCATATGCTACAAGTCAAGGAAGTTGAAGGAGAATGAAAAAAAATATGTTACCCATGACTTAAACTCGGTAGCCATAGATCATGCCCTAAAAATGTGGAGGCATTATCTCATGGGAAGAAATTTTGAGCTGAAGACATATCACAACGTTCTAAAACACTTATTTGAACAACCAACACCGAATTCCAGAAAAACTAGATGGATAGAATTCCTCAATGAATACAACTTTGACATCAAGCATACCAGAGGAAAATAAAATAAAATGGTTGATGCACTCATGTTGATGGCCAAAACTAACCATGTTCAACATTATAAGGAGATCACTCGGTCATGGTCCCAATTAGACCCTTATTCGTTGAAATGGTGATTTTGATTGGTTCTATGGGTCTCCAGTTACCCTTGTCCTAATACTAGTCTAATCTAATGTTAATCTAATCTAGACTATTTTGTATATATACACAGTCTTATATCCGCTAATGTATATTGTTACATGTTTTATCAGTAGACATAAGGAAAGGGATTACTCTCTTGCAACATGCTTGCAAGAAAGCAACTCTAAGGCTAACACAAGGGCTCATCTATGCCATAATGTATTTTGCTCCTGCGAAAGGAAACTTTATGGACTTAAATGCAAATTTATCTTTAATATATGATGCAACTTAACAAAAAGGAAAACATGTCTTAAGCGGAAGAAGGATATCCTTACTCCTAATCAAGAGCAATAATATCTAATAATAAGAGGGAAGGACTGTAATTGTAATTGGGGTTAAGATGGACCTACACAAAATAGTTCAAGGATTTATAGGTTGTTCAAGCAAATACACAAAGAAATAATTCTGATAAATAGTTATCAAAAAAATCATGTATATACCCAAATACAATCATGTAAAATGAATTCATTGTGAGATTTATATTGAACTAATGAAATAGTTCATTTTAATCCAATATATAGGGAAAACAAGACAAGTTTGAAAATGATCAATAAATAGTTATTAATCACTACAAACTAATCTCCATGAAATCATAATCAATCTTGGTTCAAAACATGTGCAACCCTGCAAAGATATCTTTAAAAAAAGAATTCACCAACATAAAACAAATGATATCAGCAATAGTGCTCATATCAATTGTCAATAAACTAATGAAACGTAATTCAAACCAAAATGAAAAAACAATCATCAAAGAAATAAGGCTGCAAATCAAATACAACAGTGTAATGAAATGAAAACTTATTATGATTAGCTCCAAAAGTTGTCATACAGTCCTCTCCAATTTCAGATTTGGAACCCTCTTTACACAAGAATAATCATATTTTTATACAGTATTTTACACCCAGTTCGAATCCCTCTTGATTCGGTCAAAACTTGCTCAAGAATCAACTATAGAATTCGAAACAGAATCAGCTACAAAATTTGTATAATGCTAATTATGGACATAACCCACCCATAAAATACATCATATCTCCAAAACGGTTCAACCTCTTCGCAAATAATCTTAGGATAAGGTAAATGGGATTGTTTCTAAGGTGGGTTTTCAACTGTTTGAATATATTAATCATAGAGAGATCGTAAATCGACCTGCAAAAATGGTTCATGTGAGTTGGCATAAAAACAAATCTAGTATGACTCCTTCATGATATGATTTCTCCCAAAAGTTTACGTTTTTGGGAAAATCCTTTCAAGATAAGGAAATTTACCCTATTTTTGAAGCGGGTTTTCAACCGTTTTTCCATATTCTACTTGGTTTGCTCAAAATATAAGTTTGAAGTTAGCCTCCTGAAACTGATATGAAATCTAATACGACTCACTCAGATCATGATTTATCCAAATATATTCACTTTATGAGAAACTCATATAGAGGTTAAGTAAAGTGGTATGTTTTGGATGTGGGTTTCAAATCATTTCCTCAAATTCTTCACCGTTTGGATGAGATTGAATCTACAAAATTTCCTCCTGAATATTGATGTGTTTCCAATATAGGAAAATTCATGTCACTCTTATCATTATTTCTTTCAATTTGTTCCCTTTAGGAGTAAATCCTTTGGAGTTTAAGTAAATAGACCCATTTTGGAAGTGGTTTTTCAACCGTTTGAATAGATTCTTCATCGTTTGTTCATAATGAAAGCTGGAAGATATCCTCCTGAAACAATTACAAATTTTTCATTTGATGTTGCCCACGCATTATGCCTTGTAGAGATGAATAATTTTTACTGAATGAATTATTTTGGGCATATCTTGGAGACTATAGTTGAATTGCGGATTTGTAATAGACACTTGTAACAAAAAAAAATTAAATTAATAACAAAAAACTATTAAAAGATGAACTACAATATCTCCAAATCTTAATTAACGAAAATCAATTAATAAAATCAAATCTAATTGATATCACATATTCTAAATATACCAGACTGGACATTATATTTTGACATTTGGGAATATTTTGCAAATTTGAGGAAATTAATTTTATAAGATTCAATAAACACTCAATTGTTGGCAAATTTTAATCAACCAAAAAACCATATTTTAGAATCACATGTTAATTATTGAATGATAAAAATATTCTTCATAATTTTGTTTTAGAACGAAGTGAATGTGAGGAATTCATATTAAAACTACTTCCAATAATTAACCAAGATGTTGTGATTTAATAATATCCAATAAAAAACCAAATCAATCACCTAAATGATAAACTATTTGCATGTCTATATAAGAAAATCAAACCAAACCAATCATATCAAGAGGAAGATGATGAGAACGTCAAAAGGATAAACAAGATATAAAAAAAAACTAGAAATATAAAACCAAAAACAAATCAATGTGACATTACCAAAAGTAATAAGGGGACCCCCTTAATTTTTGAGAAAATTATGGGGGGTGTTGTGGCCACAACAACTCAGCAAGAGGGTGCATGAAATGTGTGTTGCAACCATTATCATTTATTGTTCAGATTTGAAAAGTTTCATATATTAGGATGTAAATTTTATATATGTATACTAGTATGGTGTTGTGCACTGAGGACGGTGCAATTTTTAGGGGGAGGGGAATTTAACACCCTTGTTTATAATCATCATTTAAGCGATGTGTAATTAAATACAATGTATGTCCATGGGCCTGAAAATGTAATTGTAAACAATGTATATGATCGTAATAATAAAATAAATGTGACATTGGTTGTGGGTGGACATTGACCAACTAATTAGGGGATAAGTTTCCACGAGAGAGGGGAATTTCTAGGAATGTCTAAGAAAGGGGTCCAAGGAGGGGGAATTATTCATGGGTATTATTTCCAACCCACTTTCCTAAAATTAACACTTGGAGTGAACCTTCTAATTTCCTTCTGAGTGTATGAGAGACCAATCATTAAAAACATGTGAGAGGGGTTGAAGGGAAAAGTCGCATCCATAGTTATGAGAGTATAGGGGCTAAGTACAATCAACCTTGGGGAATGTGAGTCAACTCTCATGGGTAAAAGGGAAATTCGAGTGGCCATTTTGGGCAATTTTTACACGCAAATTTTGGAACAGGAAGGGAGTGCAGAGCATTAGAGCTTGAGGGAAGACATAGTAGGTGTTATGGGCAGCTTGTTGGATATGTTTTTGCATGAGAAAGTGGGTTGTTAGGCTTGTAGAGAGAGAGAGAGAGAGAGAGATTTATGTGTGAGTGAATTTCCCCTGAACAATGGGTTGTTCTATTAGTTTTCTTGGGACAGCTAGCATCTGGAGTCTTGAGCATTAGATATTCCTAAAAAACCTTATGTTGGAACCCTGGAGGGAAGAGGGAAGGCCTGAGGGACTGTGTTCAGTGAAAGGGGATCCTAATTCCTTGACTTGCATAGTTTGAGGGGAAGAGAGTTGAAGGATTGGGAGAGTTGTTAGAAAACTAGTTGGTTGTGGGAGTGAATTGGGTTGTGAGAGAGACACACTCTTTTGTGGAGTTGTAGCCCCAGCTCAGGGGTGATTTGATACTGAGATTTGGAGCAGAAAATACACAATTGGGAGGAACGTCTTGTCAGGATATTCATATGCATAAATCATTGACATTAAATTTATCAATCTGGGGTTCATAGACTTCTATATTCAAGCACAAGAAATGCAGGATCATAGCCTATCCTATTACTCACAAGGCAAAAGATTCAATCTTCAATCTAATCAAACATCTAATCATAAGCGAACTAGTTCAAGAAGTAAATCTCATACAGTCTCACTTATGTCCGCAAGACTGATACTAAGCATGGAAAGAGTTCAATGGTTCTGCCTATTAAGTCTATATTACTTATCTATGCATAAATATGGCTATGATATGATCTCGCCTTAAATACCAATCAATGAATGTTTAAACCATATATGTGCAAAGGAAATTAAAATTCCAATAAACAAACTATGATAAAAAAAACCAGTGACTAGTTCTTTGATCTAAATCTTCTTGACAAGTTTATGACATGGTCTTTCACTTAATACATTTAAGTGTTCTTGTAATCAGGGGTAATGATAGATTTAATAACCAAGGAATTATAGTTATTGTACTCAATCAAAAAAATATAATTGTACCAATGAAATGTAAACACAAATGGAATTGATATTAATTTCTCACACCACACAATTAATCTATGCTCGAGCTCTGCAATCTAAAATCGTTACTTCAACTAATGGTTAATCATCAAATTATTGAATTAATTTAGCATAAGTAAAGAGTGAAAATAATTAAGCAAAACACTAAAGTATTGAATCACAAATTAAAACAATAAACCTTTGATGTCTAAGAATAGAGTTACAATTATGAAACAGAGTAATTGCAGAAATGAAATATTACACACAAATTACGTAGCTATGGTACGGAATGGCTACGTGATCCAGGTTGGTGGGCTGATCCAAGTGGATATTGGTGACCACCCACCTATTCAACTTGGACCCCCACCATTGTTTCTTTCAGTTTTTCAATTTCCTTAATTGTAGCAAAATTTACTATTTTTGGTAGTTTTCCGGGTCCTGAACTTTCGAAGCCATTTTGAGGCCCTAAACGATGTTTTTTGGGCATCAAACCTCCGACGAATATGAGTCTCGGACAGAGGTTTGATGCCCAAAAAACGTCGTTCAGGGCCTCAAAATGGCTCCGAAAGTTCAAGACCTGAAAAATTGCCAAAAATAGTAAATGTTGCTACAATTAAGAAAACTGGAAAACTTAAAAACTTAAAGAAACAATGGTGGGGGTCCAAGTGGAATAGGCAGGTGGCCACCAATATCCACATAGATCTTTCCTGCCCCCTTAGGAAGCAAAGGTCCTGTTGAGTCTCAGTTTTGACATATATAATGGCCTATATTGCCTTGTATCTAATCCTTTTTGCCCATATTATAATCCTATACTTGACTATTTCCTCCCAAACACATACCCAATGACCTTGTTCATGTGCATAAGGGGTAAATTATGATTAAGGCATGATTTGTTTAGTTTTTCTTGAGTTAATTTGATTAAATGTTTTGATTTTGCATGATCCTAATTGTTTGACTCTTAGGAAGTTTTGATCCGGTACTAGCACACTCTGCGCTATTTCGGTACTGCCAATGCACCTAATTCGATACTTAGAATTATGACTGTGTGTATTCCGGTACTAAACAGCTACCTACAGGATTTTGGTACCAACATTCTGGTACTCGATTTCTCACCTCGATTTTCAGGCCGATGACGATGGATCTCACAATTTGGGGACATGGGTTTTGTCCAGAGACGTGTTTTCATTTAAACAAGTGAGTCAAAACTCACCCATCTTGCACGTGTGGACCTCTAGCTCAGGGGAAACGATTCAGCCTAAAATTGTCAAATATTTCTAAACTTCCATATTGCGCCTTGATTTGTGTGTCGATGGAGGAATATCTTACAAAACAATCCAATGGGATTTTAGAAAATATATCCATCTACAAAACCCATAAATCGTTTCTACACATTCACAACGGAAAGAGAGATATCGAAGGATCGTTAACCCCAATTTGTAATATCTGGTGAAAAACCCAGATTTTGTGCATAAACAGTTTGAACGAATTCTGAGTTGAGGGATTTGTTCTGATCCATTCCCATTGAAATTTCTTGTATAAATATGAAGGAAGGAGTACTGGAAGGGGAGAGAAATTGTTATGTTGCAAATTGGATTTATGAACAGCCTCCTTTTGTAAACATACTTGCTGAAGAATTAATATGAAGTTAAATTCATCAGTTACATGTGTTCTGTAAAGTTCTTTGTTCTGTGAGTTTCTTTGAGCTTCCTTGTTGGCATGGCAAGGGCCCACCGATCCAACCAAGGTAAGCTCATTTGTAATTATTCTGTGAATGTAATTCTATTTGTGTGAGTGTTTTACAGTAGTGTGTTGTTAATGATTTTCAATCCATTTCAAAGAGTTCAACATTGAGTTATTTGTTTCTGAATTGGTGTGAACAATTAGATACTAGATCGAATAGGTATTTTCCTTTTCTAATATTGCAGGTTGCCATTTAATTGTTTGAAGTATGGGATTGTTAAACAAATGATATTTTGAGTTTATGTTTGCAGTATTTTCAGTATGTACAGGAACCAGAAGACTTTATATCTCATCTTCATGCTCCATAATAAAGTCTCTCAGTTATGCTAATTGTTCCTTATACTGATTTGTTTGGATTGAACAAAGTTGGAGTTGATTTTGATTTCAAGAGTGATTGGAGTTGATTGCTATTTACTGTTTTGATTGCTACAGGAAACAAGCTTCTCAAATTCATCTCTCTAATTCATGAGCCTGGAATGAATAGACTTGTTCCTTAACATAGAATCATTTGATTGATTGTTTTGCTTGAGAAGTTTGAAGTTGTGTGAAGCATTTGGATATCCTAAAACAGAGTGTTAATTGTTGATTAGTTTTAGTTTCTACATGGGACAGATTCAAAGTCCATCTCTTTTATTTCATGAGCCCGTGAATGGACAGATTCATTACCTGAGCAAAAACCTTTAGATCGCATGCTTTTTGGATTATGCTTATGAGTTTTGTTTTCTGATCTTTAAGTTGTGTGATGAAGATAGATTAAAAATTTGTAAAACAGAGCATTGGTATTGATTGTTTCTTCTTTATTCTATACTCATTAAACATAGGAGCCTATCTATTATCGACACATATAGTGCATCAACTCTATTGATTACAAATCCCAGATTGACATTTAAATGAGTGTAAGATATATATTGAACATATTTGTACACCAACATTTTGGCGCCGTTGCCGGGGAGTTGTAAACGGTAATAGGTAGTATTTGAATCAGATTGCTTTGATGGTTTTGGATTGGTTTTTATGGATGACCTAAGGGTGGAGAGAAGACGGTAAGACGTGCGGGAAGAGCCCATGCATCCACTTCGGTGGGGTTGCGCCAAAGTTAGGTTGTCCTCTCTTCTTTTAATGCAAGTGTGTTTTTCCTTCTTTTATGAAAAATTGTGTTTTCATGATAGGCTAACTTGTGCGAACCGATAACCTGGTGACAGCAGGGTCCCAGTAACGCAAGGAGTTCAAGTTTGGTGTGTTTTATTTTTGCAAATAGTTTTAATTTCTTAGTTTTAATATTCAAATCTTTGATGATAAATCATTTTTGGGGTGTTGTAAGAACCCCTGAGTACTAAGTTGTGTTGCGAGACAGGGATCATGAACCAACTAGAGTAATTCACGGATGATCAAGCACTTGAATATTGTTCCTCCAAGAACTTTCTCGCATTCTAGCAGCAGCTGGGATATCCACCTCTCAAGAAGAGCATATCTTGATAGTAGCCAAGAATTTAGTTGTCTCTCCACAAGAATATTTAGAAGTCCCTTCTGATTCCTATTGTCAATTCGTTGAGGAGACTAAAGAATCATGGATAGAATGCAATGAAGAGAAACCATTGGAACCTGATATTGAGGAGTTCTTAGCATGCCTCTCAGCAAATCCTATATGTACCTCAGAGACCAATCATCTTGAAGAAAATGCTCTGCGTGGAATGGGAAAGGAGGACATGTTGTGTGACCTAAACAAAGAACGGAAATGAGAATATCTTGATCTTATTGAAAGATGGTTCCAATTAGTTGTCAGGTCACACTACTCTGTTACTTTTCATTATTGTTTGATATCATCATTAAAGCAGCTAGTCCTTCATACTCCGGTATGCATTAAAATTTATCTTTTAAACCCGAGTGCGGATATATTTCTAACCCTGTTACGCACATGGATTCCTAGAAATTTTCCTATACTTGAAAAAAGGTTTTCTCTTTTCTCAAGTAGGGTAGGACAATGAATAAATAGTTGCATATAGTTAGTGGTTCAGTTTAAAATACAATGAAGCAGTTCTTTTATGTTTTCTGAATAAGACAATTGACAAGGAAGCTTGTTGGAAATAAGGAGGTCATTGTTCCCATGCCCGATCTTTGTTCTTATAGCAGGTTGCTTGCTAACAAGCATCTCAAAGGAAACAACATGATTTTTTTTTTTGGTACCGGGACTGCATACAAGCAATATATCCATAGTTTCCTAACAGCCTGGATGCATTCTTCAAATCCTGTCATGCACACTAAGATTTTCCAGATGGTCTTCAAAGCTCAAGTTCCTGCAAAAGTAACTCAGAATTTAGATATGTAAGTATCAACTCTAAGGGTGACTTGAGGTAATCATTTTTCTAATCCTTCTGATTTATTGAAAATGAAGGAAATTTATCATAAAAACAACATTTCAAGCTTGTTGATCTACCACTTGTCCTTGCCTCTTATTTTCGTAATCCAACCAATACCCACTTATAACCCCACATGTGTCCCTTTTGTTTTTAAATTTGATTCCATAAAACCCTTCACCATTCTATCTTTTTCTCAACTGATGGTTGTGAAGTGTTGAAAAAGTGCACCCTTCTCTCTGCTATGAAAACTTGTAAGTTGTGTGTGAAGGGCTATAGGGGCAATATCAACAATAGAGTAGGCATGTTAATCTTCCAGGCTTAAAGGAAATTGTTCATTATGCATATATGGGATAAAGTCTCCTGTCCATTTTGCAGATAATAATGAAAATCCTAGAGAAATTGACATACTTTTGGAACATCATATAGTGCAGTTAAAGTATGTTGATTTGCAGCAGCAATACATACATTTTGGGATCCCACTTGCAACCTCATAAATCCATTTTTTTGTAATCAACCATGAATTGGAAATAGAGTTGCCAAGATTGTTGTTTCTCAAATGTTGGAACTATTTCGTAAATGCCTTTCTGTGTGCCTATGTGATTTTGGATATCATCTTGAGATATGGTAAGAGCACTTGCACAACATCCCATACACTATTTCCAGAACCCCGATCATTTGATGTTGAATTTCAAGAAGAAGGTATTGATAGAGAGCTACAAGAAGTATGAGATGAGCTCCAAGAAGATATGTGAGTACATGAGAAGTTATGACCCTTGTTGTTATTGTGGGGGAATTTAAGTTGAAATTTCATTCAATGTTTGCTTTTGAATGATTGCTATTACTATTCACTTATTGCATTTGGTTTGATCAATTGATGAATGTATGTTGAGGATCAACAACATGTATTTGTAGTGATCTTCTGAATATCATTGATGGATTTGTTGTTGAATCTCTTCGAGATCACTGCATGGAAAATAGAAGACTTGAAATCATGATTCGATCTAGGAACAACAGTGCACATGTTAGCCGACATTGGTAGGAACCATGGAGTAAGGTCTTCAAGATGCATTCCATCATTCAATTCAAGTTGTAGAGGCATAGGCAATGGACAAATTACTGGAATTCCTCCCTTATGAATAACTAACACCAAGTACTTATCAAACATATCCATATCCTCAATTGTGACATTTCTAGCTACTTGGACCACACTCTGCCATTTATTGGAGGCTATATTCCCAACACTACATCAAGCCAATTGATTAGGGGAATTGGTTAGAATGTAAAAGAAACCATAATGATGTTCCATAATCTATTGCACACCAAAATCCCTTTCTCGTATCCTTTGCAGCCCAGCTCTCATATTAGCTTAATGCATCAAATAGACCTCTGATGATATTCTTGAATTCTGACACATACCCACATGAACATAACCAAGTTGTTCTGCAATCTCATTCCAGTCAAGCAAAACTTCCTCCTTGTAACAACTCCTAAGATAATAATGGAATGATGTGACTAAACCAAGTTGTCTTTCCACTCTCCTGCATAGAACTGGATATTCCTTTCCTTCAGGAATGCACTAGTAATATAACCAGGTACTCCAATTCTCTGGGGGAGTCGAGATCTCTAGATGCATTCTGGACTGCATCTCGGCCTCCAATTGTTGTTGTAGTTCTATGGCGTCTGCCATGAAAGATTCAGTGTAACTATTTTCATCTTGAAAATGGCAAGTGAGAGCAGGGTCTTGGAGGTTGGACATCCATTGATAAGGATTGTACCATGTCCTCCCATGTGCAGAGATGGAAACTAGGATCTTCCTGGTCACTGGAGCTTTGAGGACATTAGAGTCTTAGTGAACAAATGGTGTTGATTTTTTTAATTTTGCACAAAGGCAATGGAAATGGACGGGATGGGGTCGAGAATAAAGGATATCGAGAGTGGTGGATCAAACGCCTTTGAAATTTTCTAATTCTCATGTGCATTGTTTCATTTTGGATTCATCATCATATTTAGGAATCATTTTGAGTGATTGCAGTAGTCTGGTGTCGCTATGGGTTTAAATTTCGTTTACTTTGGGCATTTTCTTTTCGAACTCTTTGTCTTGCTTTTATAGACTTGGAATATAATTTTGATTCAGAGAATGAAACCATCCACATAAATGATTATACATGTATTATCATTGTTGGCATCAAGGATCTTGTGCGTCTTGGTGTCAAAAAAGTTGTTGAAGTTTGTAGAATGGCAGGTATTATAGTAAGAATGGTTGTTGGCGAAAATATTAACACAACAAGAACAATTGCAACAGAATGTGGAATTTTTACACATGGGTTCGATTGTCATTATTGTTGATGCAACAACCTCTACCTCTTTAATGGATGGTCTTGATTGGCAAGTTTTTAAATATATTGCGGCATACATGAAGTGGATGAAGGAAAATGGTTGGAGTAACAATTTTTTTTTGCAAGGGTGGTGCTTTATCTATTGCAACTAATGTGTTGTTTCCAGAATTTGATAGTGTTGTTGCATTCTATGGTGTTACTTCTCCACAACTTGCAAGTCCATCATCAGCAAAAGCACATGTGCATGCTCATTTTGGAGAACTTGATGACTTTGTTGGGTTTTCAAATGTGACAACAGCTAAATCTTTGCAGAATCTGAAGAAAATCAGTAGGATTCTCAATGTCTTTAATCTTTCTTGCCAGCCGATCCTTCAAAGGTCGAAGCATCAGCTCATTTTGGAAAATTTGAAGCTGGATATCAGACATGACAGTGGGTTTACTCTCTGAAATGGGCTCAGAGTGTCGAAGTAATTACAGATGGACATGCTTTTCATCTCTCAAAAGTCACGAAAGAGTAAACCTATGAAGAACATCCATTGACTTAGAGCTTGAGCAGGGAGACATAATGGGAGTCATTAATGGATCTATTTGCAAGAGAGGTGGAAAACAACTGATTTATTGGTTCACTTCATCAGTACCTTCTTTCTTTGGCATGAGGACATGCCAAACCTCAATCATGGGGGAGTGGTTGTTGAGACAGTGGTAGTTAGGTTTATTTTCTAATAAAATGGAAGTGGCAACAACAATAGTGTTTTTCTAGCATTCATATGTTTCTTCCTACAGCAACAATGATTGATAGCATCTTCTACAACTTGATACTAAGAGTATGCCAACCACAAGGAGAAGTTTACAAATTCTAGTTTGCAGAAAACACTAGCAACTTCTACAAAGGTGCAACCTACAAAAGTTTCAAAAGCACTAGGTCTGCGCTCATCCGGTACTCAGGTGATCTGGTACTGGTAATAAGGTGATGGTATCTCTAATCATGTATTCAATTTTTGTTGCTCAATTTAAATTCTTCAAGCAATAGGACATACAAACTCAACAATTTTTTCATTTTACTAAGGAATTAGACTAATTATGCAATAAACATATGATTACTCTCAATTATTGCACACTCCCTACCATGAATTTATGCAATCCCTCATATGCATCTCCTCGTATGGAAATCATTCATCATGTCACTCTGTTTCTGCCCTATGCTTTGTTCCAATACTGCCCTGTTCCATTACTGTCCTATTACGATACTGCAAAAACATGTTCTGACACCAATTACCAATCTGGTACTGATGCCAAGGTGATACGATCTTTTTCATGTGCTTAATATCATTTTCACTTCAGGTAATTAGAGGTATGGGATAATCTCTTCATGTTCTTTCTATCAAGGATCATTTAAGTCATGTGTTGAATTTTTTTTACTCTCAAGTACATATTCCTCCTACATTTCTACGCTCAACCCTAAATGAATCATCCTTGATATCCTTTAAGAAGATATTTCCACATTTAGCTCGATATGATAATGGGTGCACTTGTCTTATGACCTCATCATTTTGAAAAA
>SNQJ01S0074138.1:17765-36942 GCA_010110895.2 Picea sitchensis | reverse complement strand
CATTTTCATCAAACTTTTCTTTAGTCTTACATGCCTAGTTTTGGATTAGTCAACAACCCTAACTTGAAGTAATCATAACTTTGTACCTGTAATGTATAAAGATCTAAAACTGATACACAATGTTCTTTAGTGTGTTTTATGCAATTATTATAGGTTTCACTACTTGGAAGCTCTCAGAAAATGAGTTATAGAAAAAATGACATACCTTGCTGAATTTTGGCTTATTCTAGAGAGAGACCTTGTAGAACGTGCCCCGCATGTAATGTATGTTGAATTGATCTAAAAATATTACACATAATACTAAATATTGTACTCTAACCAACACATTTTGACTCACTGAATTTAGATATGTTATGAATAAGTTATGACATTTTTACTCGACACACCTGTTTTTGACTAGTTTTAGGACTAGCCACAAACCCTATTTTCCATGGAGTGTAACTCCAAAAATACAATGACCCACAAGCTGAATGTTTTACTACATATACTTGGATATGTTTCCTCAATGGAATATCAATTTCACGGTCTGAATCATTCTAGAAAAAAAGTTATTGTGAAAATGGTGAGATGACCTGAAAAACAAAACATACCTTAGAAAGCATCATCAAAAGAATTTATCCTTCCTTGAATTTCAGTCTTTTTTTCTTCACTTTCCTCATAAATTCAGCTTATATATCTTTTTGTTACCTCAGACACCTATAGGTATTCAATATGCTCAAGTTTTTCTAAAATTAGAGAGCCTTGTCTCTTATTTATACTCTCCAAGTGGCTTCCTTAAAAACATCTTTTAGGTCACTTTGCCCACTTTCCTTATTTTAGGGTTAACCCACTTCTAATTTCTCCATTAAATTTATTATTTAAATAATTTATTTTGTATTCACTTTGAATTAAAGTACACTCATCACTTCACTTTATTATTTACCTTTTAAAATCTCTTAATCCACTTTGACTACTTTGACCTTTTGGGGCTTCTAGATGACATATGAGGGTCCTCCAACTTCGTAAGGCCATAACTCTCAAACCGTGAGGAGTTATGTAACGTTACACATACCACCATAAATGGAATGACATGTAATATCCATATAGAATATTATTACCTTCAATAATATAAAAAATCATACCGTTATCCATCAAACAAACTTGGGCCCATTACCCAAACCTGGGTTCTCCAACTTCACATGGTCATAACTCTCTAACCGTGAGGAGTTATGTGACGTTCCACATACCACCGAAAATGGCATGACAAACACTATCCATATAGGATAGTTTCCCTGATAGATTCACTATCCTTCATCTCATTATTCCGCAATTAAGCATGGGTTCTCTTACTCCACAAAGCGTCTTCCCGTGAGGACTTTCACCATAAGGGGACCACTTTGGAGTCCATGCATCTTTACTTCTTATAAACCATGACAAGACAATAATGAGTCATATGTACATAAAACAATATTGGGTCCATTACCCAAACCTTTGTGTCACGGGGCTTTCTTCAAGGGTTGTCATCAATGACAACCAACCTTAATCAACAGTGTCTACATGCTATGGGACCTTCGGATACACAACAAATTCACCTTAAATGAGGACAATGTAATTTTTCATATTGGCTAAAGAAGGGAAAAAAAATATAGATATCAAACTTTGGCAGGAAACGAAAATACCTCATTTGTCTCTGTAATATTTCTTCAACATCCAAATGAATGTTTGTCGGACTCGGCTAGTTGGGATTGCATGCGCATAAGATTGTTCAGTCCAAAAAATTGGAAACATGGGAGAAAACCCCATATATCCCATGAACTCGGTTATTTTCTACTGGGAACATATACCAAATGCAAGAGAAAACGAATGTGGTGACGTCTTTTCTTTGTATGTCAAATTGTTTGGTGAAAAGGTTGATTCGTCTTGCTCTATGGAACCTTGTGGGAACTTACTTGTGGCCTGTTTGAAGTTTATTTGGTTCTTGGTTGTGTGTTTCTTCTGTCAATTTGTATATCGCGTAACTCCAACTATTGTTTGGAAGACACAGAACAATATAATTGAACTTTTTAGCTAGCTGGCCCGCAAATCCGCCTGATAATTTGTATGGCGCTCTGACGCAAAGGTAGTATGTGGCTTGTTTTAGCAGTTTTCCTTGATCGATGAACTTGGTAAAATTAATCTCCTGGAATAATTTGAAATCAACAAATATATACTGTGCGAAGTGCAATTGTGCTATCATATCAACAAAAGGCCCTAAAAATTCAAATTCGTCGTTGTTTTGGCATTTTTGCTTAATCGATGAACTTGGTAAAATTAATCTGCTGGAATAATTTGAAATGAACGAATATATACTGTGTGAAGTGAAATTGTGATATCATATCAACAAGAGGCCCTTAAAATTAAAATTGGTCCTTGTTATGCTCGCGGTGATAGAATTAAAAAAAAAACTCTTTTGTTTCCTTCATTTTTTTTAAAATAAGCGATTTAACATTCTTTGATAATTTTTATGTAAATCAATTGTACAATATCAATATTTAATATTAATAATTTAGTATTTGAAGATAATGTTTTTATATAATGTTATATAGGATGACCATCCGTAAACAATCGCAATCTTGAGCCCGCCAATCCTGGAGTCCTATCAATTTGTATGTCGCGGAACTCCGAGTGTTGTTTGGAGGACACCAGACAATAGAAGTGCAATGTTGAGCCAACCAGCCCGCAAGTTCGCCTGTCAATTTGTATATCGCGGAAGTCTGGGTGCTATTTGTAGGACATGGAACAATAGAGGCTCAATTTTGAGCTCGCCAGGCCGAGAACCCACGATCCAAAAAGTGGCTAAGTATGGAATGAAGGATCTGTACATGCTCTATAAAATCCCATGTTCGTACTTTATAAAAGTGCATGTTTACTATGTATTGCTCGTTTGTCGGAAAACTTTTATATCACTAGCCCGACCAACTTGTGCAAACTTTCTTGTCTAATTAAATTCTGCAATATCAATATTTAATATAAATAATTTAGTATTGAAAATAATGTTTTTAGATGATGTTAGATAGTTGATAGGGATTACCATCCGTAAACAATGGAAATCTTGAACTCTCTAGCACTGGAGTCCATATGTCAATTTGTATATTGTGGAACTCCGAGTGTTGTTTGGAGGACACAGAACAATAGAAGTGAAATGTTGAGCCAGCCAGCCCGCAGGTCCGCTTGTCAATTTGTATATCATGGAATTGTGGGTGCTATTTGTAGGGCGCGGAACAATAGAGACCCAATTTTCATCCCGCCAGCCTGAGAACTCGCGATCCAAAAAGTGGCTAAGTATGGAATGGCAGATCCATACATGATCTATAAAAATTTCTTGTCCATACTTTATGACAATACATACTTAGTATGTATTCGTCGTTTTTCGAAAAACTTCTAGGTGTGGAAGTTGGCGGATTCATGACTTCATATTTCACTTACTTTTATATCACCAGCCCGATCAACTGCTTCCCTATTTGATATTGTAATAAACAAATATAAACTACCCCAAGTCCAATTGTTCTATCACATCAACAAGAGGCCCTTAAAATTCAAATAGGTGGCAAGTCTACTTGTCAATTTGTAGATCGCAGAAATGTGGGTGCTATTTGTAGGGAACGGAACAACAGAGGCCCAAATTTGAACCCATCGGCCTAAGAACGCGCGATCCAAATAGTGGCTAAGTATGGAATGAGGGCTTTGTACATGGTCTATACAATCTCATGTCCATAGTTTTTAGAAGTACATCTTTAGTATGTATTACTCGTTTCCTCTTGTTGTTTGGAAGACACAAAACAATAGAACTGTAATGTTGAGCGAGCCTGTCCGCAAGTTTGCCTGTCAATTTGTATATCATGGGACTTTGGGTGCTATTTGTAGGATACAGAGCAATAGAGGCCCAATTTTGAGCCCGCTAGACCGAGACCCCGCAATCGAAAAAGTGCCCAAGTATGGAATGCAAGATCCATACAAGATCTATAAAAACCTCATGTCCATGCCTTATAAGAGTACATACTTCTACCTGTGGAAGTTGACGAATTCACGACTTCAGGTTTCAATTACTTTTAGATCACCAGCTCGACCGACTGCTTCTCTGTTTGATATTGTAAGAAATGAATATAAATTGGCCCAAGTCCAATTGTGTTATTACATCAACACGATGCCCTTAAAATTGAAATAGTCCGCAACTCCGCTTGTCAATCTGTATATCGTAGAACTCTGGTGCTATTTGTATGACACAGAACAATAAAGGCCCAATTTTGAGCCCGCTAGTCCGAGAACCCACGATCCAATAAGATATTTCACATCCTTTTATAATTTTATGTAATTAAATTGTACAATATCAATATTTAATATTAATACTTTAGTATTGAAAACAATGTTTTTAGGTAGTGTTAGATAGTTCATAGGGATCACCATCCGTAAACAATTGCAAGATTGAGCCCGTTAGCCCTGGAGTCCATCTGTGAATTTTTATATGGTGGAACTACGACTGTTGTTTGAACGACACAGAACAATAGAAATGCAATGTTGAGGGAGCTAGCCCGCAATTCTTCCTGTCAATTTGTATATCGCGAAACTATTGGGTGCTATTTGTAGCTAACGGAACAATAGAGGCCCATTTTTTAGCCCGCCAACCCAAGTACCCACGATCCAAAGATTGTCTTAAGTATGGTATGCGGGAACAATACATGCTCTATAAAATCTCATGTCCGTACTTTCTAAAAGTAGATTTTATGTGTTACTCATTTTTTTCGGAAAATTTCTTGGTAAGAAAGTTGGAGGATTCACATATTCATATTTCAATTACTTTTATATCACCATCCCGACCGACCGACTGCTTCCCCGTTTCATATTGTACAAACCTCATTGTCTAATTAAATTGTACAATATCAATGTTTAATATTAATAATTTAGTATTCAAAATAATGTTTTTAGATAATGTACAATACTTAATAGGGATTAGCATCTGTAAACAATCGTGCTCTCGAGGTCGCCAGCCCTGTAGTTCGTCTATTGATTTGCATATCGCGGAACTTCGAGTACCGTTTGTATGACACGAAACAAAAGGAGTGCAATTTTGAGTGAGCTAGCTCGCAAGTCCGCTGGCCAATTTGTATATCGCGAAAATATGGATGCTATTTGTAGTCCACAGAACAATGGATGCCCAATTTAGAGCCCTCCAGTCCGAGAATCTGCGATCCAAAAAGTGTCTAAGTATGGAATGCGAGATTCGTACATGCTCTATAACATTTCATGTTCATACTTTATAGTACATATTTAGTGTGTATTACTCATTTTTCGAAAAAAATTTAGTTTCTCTTTTCTCTCTGCTTTCTCTTTTTGAATCACGGGTTCTTGCAAAGGCAGGTTTAACATTGCGTTTCCATTGTTCCGCCGCCTGCAACTAGCACCCAGAATTTTGTGATTTACAAATTAGCAAACAAACCCCCCTTCCATCTCTTATGCTTTCACTTTTTGTTTACTTGGTCCTTTTTCCCAATGTCTCATACTTTTATATACAGAACCTGAAGCTCAACAATATACGAATTTCCCTCTTGCCATTGCACTTCCGTTGTTCTCCTATGCAAAAACAGCAGCCGAAATTCCGCGACATACAAATTGACGATCAATAACTGTCACTGAGATGCAATATGACCATTGGCCCTTCACATCTCCTGGGTATATCTTCTGCCCTTTTTCTTTTGTAACCCACCCGACCGCTTTCGATACTTAGGTATTTCTTAGAATCGGTTTCGTGGGTTGGCCGACACATGAAATGTACAATGCTTCGTCACAATTCGTCATCACCGTTGCCTTCGTACTTGTTTCCATATAAGAAATAATTAAGATTTAATGCTAGTAGTTCATCCTGTAGGAACCGTTAAGATTGTCATTAACATCCGGAAGTCCGGAGAAGATTTTTCATTACTACAAATTAAACTAATATTTGCACAGAAGTATGTTATCCTTTCCAAGTATTCATTTCAAACATGATGCAATCTGTTTTTGTGCGCCAGCGGGTTGGCGCCTTTAAGAAATTTCTAATTATTAATATCTCTTCACCGTCACCGCGACCTTTGCACTTCTTTCTAATCATGCAATTAGTGATTTGTAATGGTGAAAACTCATTCCCCATGAACCCTAGACATTGTCATTGATTAGCAAAAGGCTCGAGGAGATATTCCACTGATACGCATTAAACCATAATCTATGGAGGGTTATATTATCCCTCCCCGATTTTCATTTCAAACATCGTCTCGAGCAAATGGAAATTCTCGCTAACTTGTGGCAGCAATTCTGTCCAGATACAATAAACACATTCGGGCATAATGGCTAGAGGTTCCACTATTCCAGGGCATATTCTTACTACTCATCTCCCTTCGCCCAGGAGAAAAAACGAAGATGGTCCCTTGGTACATCGAGAGATATATTTCAAGCCAAAGAATTTGAAGGAAACCCTACCTGCTCAGAGAACCTGCCCAGTTGTATTCATGGCTGGCGCAAAGGTTGATTTCATCGATTCCGAGATGGAAGAAGATGATCTGATGGGCGATGATACGACAATGGATGATGCAAATGCAAAGACTCTTCCCACTACTGCGCCCAAATTGAAATCAACCATAATGGACGGAACTTTGCGGCTCGGTGATGGCGGTCCTGACAACACCAAAAGGAGTTTCAGAAAATAAACCGACGCTAAACGCAATAGCCGCTTTGCAGCGCAAACGTAGGAATTCCAGAGTTCCAAATTAGTTTGTTCTAGGTGGAAGAGTTTCATTGTAAAGAAATGATATGTTGATGCTCCCAGAGATATATTTCAAGCCAAAAAATTATTCACTTGTGGGACTACTGTCCTGTTCTTTGGATATACAATTAACATCTTCGGAAATCACGTCCAAAGCTCTGACTACTGCAAGGCATTTTTCTACTAGTCATCTCCTTCCGCCCAGAATGGACTAATTTGGGCCTCTGAAATTGCACGTGCAACCTGTGTTCCTGAATTTTTTTCGACTATGCAGAGGCGGTTTCAGTTAAGGGATATTCCATTTGTCATGCAATGTTTTTCATCTTCTTCCTCATGGGAAGCTTATGAAACCTATCAATTTCACCACAGGATAATTCATCAAGGAGAAAACTGCAAGGATCCTGCATACTGCGAATCCCGTGCCTGTGTTTGTGGCAGATACGTTCAATGTTTTGGCCCAAAGAACTGGGTCCAATTTGTAAGGATAGATGTACAATAGTCAGTGTTTTTCTTATTTTTTAAAATGGATTTTCTATTAAAACAATTTTCTTTGGAGTCTTCGTTGTTGCTTCTTTTCTAGATTTAATGCTTGTTCTCATTGTCATGGTTTGGTGCTCTCGTAGCTCTTCGATATTGTGTTTACTTAGGTTATTTTTTGTAAGATGGAACATCTAACAATTATATGACAATGTACTATGTCAATCCACCAGCCTTTTATGCAAACAAAAAATGGATTGCACATAGTTTCTAACCAACGTTCAATTCTATTCTCAATGTAGATAGACCATAGCAATACCAATGTACAATCTTGCAGCAAAATCGTTATTCTTGTTTCTAGAAATGCAGTTATTAAGTTTTAATGCTAACAAACCATAATGCAAGAAGTTTAATACTTCAGTTAATATGTTACAATCATGAAAAAATGTATCAAGAACACAGTTACACCCACACGTTCCAATAAAATCTAATCTTCAACGAAGCATTTGCTAGCAATTAGTAGAAAATGAAGTTTTATAGTTAAGTTAATATGTTACAGTCATGGAAGAATGTATCAAGAACATACTTACACACACAAGTTGCA
This sequence comes from Picea sitchensis, assembly GCA_010110895.2. NCBI lineage: Eukaryota > Viridiplantae > Streptophyta > Pinopsida > Pinales > Pinaceae > Picea > Picea sitchensis. Next base: position 29,110 of record SNQJ01S0074138.1, on the reverse strand, counting down.
ATAAAATTTAATCTTCAACAATGCATTTGCTGACAATTAGTAAGAAATGATGGTTTTGCAACAATGGGGCTTCTTTGAAACCAATTCGCACTTACGAAAATTGCCCTCTGCCTTTCTATTTTCCCACTCTTTTATTCCCTATAGTTTCTCTTCCTGGTTACTTAATCATTTTTTTTCCGAAAATGCCTTGCTGCGCGGCTCAGCGGATTCACGCGTTTCCAACGAGCGCTTTCCTTTTCTTTAAATTTGCCTCTATTGTTCTGTTTCCTACAAGTAGCACCTAGAGTTCTACGATATACAAATTGACAGGCGGTCTTGCGCGCTGGCTGGGTCAACATTGCACTTCTACTTTTTTGTGACCTCCAAACAACATTCGGAGCTCCGTGATATACAAATTGACACATGGGCTCCAAGGCTGGAGGGCTCAACATTGCCTTTTTTTATGGATGGAAAAGTGCTAAAACGAGCCATACCACATTTCTGCCACATAAGCTATATTAAAGGGCAAAAAATTTCCTCTATAGTTTCGTGGCCTAAAAAAATCACCCACAGTTCCGCACTATACATATTGACAGTCGAACTTGCGGGTTGGCTGGCTAGTAAAATGCCTTGGAGTTCCACGATATACAAATTGATAGACGAAGCATACAACCAAGAACCAAGTAAACTCGCAGATCGTCTTCCTGGTCATTGTTTTCTATGGCCGCCAACTTCACACTTCTTCCCAAGTATATATTTTGGCACAAAAATGGGATATCTGTTACATATGTGAATATATTGGTCCTTGTTTTTTGTCTTTTATACTTGGCCAAATATTTGTTTCTCTTTTCCCTAAACTTTATCTTTTTCGTCACTTATTCATTTTTTTTAAAATGTATGGCTGCGCACGTAGGCGGACTTGCGGGTTCACACTTGCACTCGTGCTCTTTATCGCGACATCATCTGACCTCTTCCCCACTCCATACCCAGACACTTCTCTGATCGCAAATTACCGATAGGCGGGCTCTAGATTGGACTTTTGTTGTTCCATGGCCTATGAACAATACCGTCACTTCCGCTATATACAAATTTACAACCGGACTCAGATCATACCCTCTTCCGTATTATGGTCCACCTATCATGCCCTCTTCCATGGTATACATTTTGCACTGAAAACTTCCGAGAAATACAATTTAATTGTCAGTTCCTCATGTCTTTTGTGGAACTATTGACATGCCATTTTGAAGCCTGTCTGTTCTCTTTCCTTACTTCGCCATTTCTTTGAATTTCTTTGGCAGATCGTTGATTTGGCGGGTTGAAGAAATATTCAGTTCCTAATAATTGTTTCTTGTGCCCTCTCCCCTTTGCAATTAGTGATTACCAAATATATATAAGATATTTTTTCTAGGCATGCAATTAGCAAGCGTTAATTTCAAACATCATGGAATGTCATTTGCGCGTCGCCGGGTTGGTCCCTTCACGAAAACTTCAATCCTCGCTTCTGAGAACGAGTTTGCCCGAACGTTTCCCTATTCCATACTTAGCCACTTTGTTGGAATTCCGCAAATATACAAACCAGCCATTGAACTACCCCATCATGATCTCTTCTATTTTACACATTTTCCAGTCAAAAATTTTGATACATAAAATTTGACCGTGGAACACTCACCTCTCCTGAGTATCCCCATAACCCTTTTTTTGAATCTCGTCCGACCCCTTTTCAGACCTTCCTATTCTTTCCTTGCTCTCCGCCATCTCCATCACCTTCGCACTTTTCTATAATAAAAGAAAAAAATTAGATATATATATATATATACATATATTGTTTCTAAATATGCAATCACTGACATTTAATTCCAACATGTCATCATGCAGGAACCATATAGATTGTCATTGATGGGCAAAAAGCTCGAGGAGATCTCCTATTAATGTGCATTAAACCAAGATTTGCAGGGGGTTATATTATCCCTTCCGAATTTGATTTCAAAATCATGAAATGTCGTTCGCACATCGTGGCCTTCACACGTTCACGAAACCTCCAATCCTTAATTGTTATTTGTCGTACCTGCCACCTTTTCATTTCTAAATATGCAATAAGTAATATTTACTTCTAACAGTTCATCATGCACCACCAATACAGATTGTCATTAATCAACGAAAGTCTTGAGGATCTTTCCCATTCATAATCATTTAACCAAGATTTAGTGGAGAGTTACATTATCGGATCTAACTGTTCATTTCAACCATCATCTACAACAAATCAATGTTCTCATAAACCTATGGCATCAAGTCGAAAACAGTTCTGTGGAGATACAATGAACATCTTCGGGCGCGAGGACTAGAACTTCCAGTTGTCTAGGGCATATTCTTATTACTCAACCTCTGTCGCACAAAATCAAGTAATTTGGACCTCTGGGATTGCTCGTGCAAGCTGTGTCCCTGAGGTTTTTGACTGTAAGGACCTTGTTTCTTGGTGTGCCGATAAATTTGTTTCAGACAAAAGAATTATTCCATTACGGGACCTCTCTTATGCTTCTTTGTCACCTCAGGTCTTCCACCAGATGCTAAGATTGTTGGAGCCAACATTGACATTCAAAGGAGAAGATTGCAAATAGTTCCTAGAAAAGCATAATAACGGTTTGGACCTCTTGCCCCATTTATTGGAAAACCCGCTTCTAATTCCTGAAGATATTACAAGCTTCCAGGTTAGTTCATTTAAAAATCCATTTCGTGAAATTGCCTAGTTGTTTACAAGAATAACAGGACAGGAGTCCACAACAACTATTTCCCGGATGGCTCTTTATATTTTGTATTTCACAGTCAATGAACAAGCCATTTTTTTATTGGGGAAAGTTAATTTCACATGAAATATGTTCCCAATTGTCAAGCTTCAAAAGGGAAAAGAAATTTTATATGTCGTCCTATTTAGTTTTTGCAATAGCGCATTCCTGTCGGTTTCCACAACTGTCTTTGTCCAAGAATGTCAACTGTGAATTCCACCTAGTAATGTTCTGGTACCAGGCCTTGTGGAAGCACAAGGCTTCCCAGTGTTTTTATGAGGTTTTTAATGGCTCCCTCCATATCTGAATAGGAAACCAGTTTTTCGGACAGGAAGGGGACACTCGAACATTTGGATAATTACACTGTCATAAGAATTTTTGGCTCCACAGAAAAACCTGCTCTCCTTCCATGTCACATTACGGACATAATGTTTGTTACAAAAGTAGCATGGAAATACAACTACTGGTTGCATCTGTTGCAAAATAAGAAGAAAAAACAATTCATTCCTCTGCCTTGGAAAGTAGGGGAGTTCATGTTTAAAAATGTCAACAAAATTGACAAATTTGCAGTGCATTCTATCATCTCCAACCTGATATATGATGAAATCATACGAGGGTTCGACCCCTATAATATTTTTCAACAACATTTATAAACACTTGGCCTCGACGATTGTTTTTTAAAAAAACACCTGCCCGAAAACAGAGACAGTGGCGGCAACGCTCGTGCCTCTGATGTCGGCGACATAGACATAGTCCAAAGCTACACTAAATTGTAAACACAACAGGGGAAAGGCCTCGTTGACAAGAGTGTTCAATCGACAAATAACACTCCAAAAAGTACGACATCTCGGAGCATTGCTCCAATGGCCCACCACAACAAGAAAGAAACTCATAGTTCTTCAAACAGAGGAGGGTATAATGACCCTCCTCACTCTAAAATTGATAGTTCTCACAAGATTCCAATAGAGAAGAAGAGAAAAAAAATGTGGGGCAGGCAGAAGAGCCGAAAATTCAGAGTGAGAACATGGAACTTGACACTGATCTGGATAGCATGCTTTGCTTCCTTGATCAACCCGAAGACACCATCCACCATAGCCATTCAATGAACATATCTGTTACCGAAAATTTTGACGAAGATGAATCCTTCATGTTCCAGAGCGTTGTTTTTCATAGCCAGTCCAAAAAATTGATAATTGAAAAAAAAGACGTTAAAAATGAGAAAGGAAAATCTCGTTTAGAGGTTGACCTTGCCAACATGCGGCTGTCCCAAATCCTTCAAATTCACACCACGAGTAGAGAAGAACTCCATGATTCCATTGGAGGCATCGATATCGAGAATTCCAGACTGAAGGACCGGGTCAAGGAATTGGAAGAGGCTTTCATTCCTATGCCATTACTTGTCAATCCTTTGGCAATAGCCATGCCTTCCACCCCTGCAGCCAACGTAAAAGCATCCTCCACCCTGCTCGCATCCTGTAGAGGATATGTAGAGAATAATATCAATAAAAGAATGGAACTGGTTACCGAGGTGTGGAAAACATCACAAACCATGACTTCCCTTGGAACCAGGGCACATACTTTGCTCGAACATTTGCAGGCGGAGTTAAAAGACAATTTTTTTTTTTTTTTTTTTAGAACGGTCCTTCCTTTTGGCACCCTTGTCAACAATATGGCAGAAACAAAAAAGAAGAGAACAAGATCTTCCATCCAAAAACCGGATCGATTAATTGAATGCATGTTGGAAAGAAAAATTGAAGAACCTGCATCTCATTGTTCAGTCATGTGAACAAGTCATATCGAAGAAAGATAAATTATTCACAAGGCTGTCAAAAATAGACTTAGACGGAAAAACCAACGACTTCCAAGACCCTGACTTAATCACAAACTCCTTGCCCTTAACCATGCAAGAGTTTGATAAACAGGATGCTATGTTTAAGGCCTTGTCTCTAGAAAAGTTTTACATCATCCTTCACTTTGATCAAGCTCATGTCGACGACTGGCTAGTCAAATATTCAGTATAGAATGAAGAAATTCATCAAGCTCTCTGTAATCTTTCTATCGACTTCCAGGAATTAGAAAACGATATTTTCAACATAAAAATTTAGAATGATATCAACGTCGCCCCAATGAGAAGCTACATTGAAGAATGGCTCGAAAGGCAATTGAAGCAGGCCGCCGACGAAAGGCAATAGGCAGTTTCCAGGATTCCAGCAGTTGTCGACGACATCATTGAAACTAGAGTCGTCGGCGACATCAATGAAACGAAAGCCGCAAGAAAATAGCCAAAGGGCGCATATGTACCCTCATTGTAAGTCTACTCATCGCATCCTACTTTGTTTATCAACCCAGTTATTCCACTTTCTTAAATAGAGATGTGTAGGCAAACACTTATACCTTTCAATTTATTTTTTTTGCAGGTATTTCACTCTATCTTCTTTCTACAGTCTTGTTTCTTGTACATATTTATCTAATGGTCCACGAGAGCCCCAATCCCAGTCTACATGAAAAACACATTGAAATTCGGATTTATATGTAACAAACTTTAATTTTTTTGTATATTTCAAAATTTCAAGTAGTATGTAACAAACTTTTATTTTTTGACATACTTCAAATAAAAATGTTTTCTTAACTCCTTTTAAATTTATGTCTTCATACATTTTTATCTTTCACCAGTCTGTATCACAAATGCATTTAATTTTTTTTATGTAACAAAATTTTGTTTTTTTATATATTTCAAAATAAATGGTGGCCTGTATGCCAACCGTCATTTACTTATGCCCCATGTTCACAAATGCATTAATTTTTTTATATGTAACCGACTTTTATTTTTTTATATATTTCAAAATAAATGGTGCTCTACATGTCAAGTGTCATTTACTTATGCCCCATGTTCCATGATATACATGTTGCACACAACATTTCCATCATATACATTTCAAAATTTCCAGTAGTATGTAACAAACTTTTATTTTTTTACATATTTCAAATATAATTGTTTTCTTATCTCATTTTAATTTTATGTCTTSATACATTTTTATCTTTCACCAGTCCATATGGAAAATGCATTTAAATTTCCAAWWTTTTTCTTCCACTATCAACARATTTGTAGTTTYGTTATATACTTTCAAAAAATRAATGGTGCTCTACATGCCAAGCRYCATTTACTTTTRCCCCATGTTTTGTGATATACATGTTGCACACAACATTTCCGTGATTTAYATTYTKCACCGAACACTTTCGTCATTTACAATTCGAYCCCATTTTCCACAACCAYGYAGCCTTKTTAACAMAAGTTATTTTATTTTGTTGTMACTTTTTTCTCATTCACAATATGCTATCTTGATTCTACTTCATCTATATTTCTCAAACCTTAACCAAAATACTATCCATTTTCTCTAATAGATATGTGATAATCTAGGTTGTATGGGTGCGGGGTTGTGGTAGAAGCATTCGTTGTTATAGTTTTGGACAGTTCACCCTATCTTGACCCGCTTAGTTTGTCTTTCTTTCTTCCCTGCAATAATGCAATAGAGGTTCATGTAGGAGCGATTAGACTAAATGCTTAAACCTTAACCAAAATACTATGGAGTACTTGAGTTTACTCTACATATATTTTTCCCTTCCTAGAGTTTTCACTCTCTACCTAACCTAATATATAGTTGAAATTGGACCCATACTAGTTTTATACTCAAATAAATACAACAATTTTATATAGTTAGTTTTGTCATATATGGAGTTATTTTCTAATTTTTATTTATTTTTCATCATTATGGGTACTTCATCTAATTTATTTAGTGTTTCTTTAGTCATTTTGGGCAAACTGATACATATTTAAGTGTTATAAAGAAAAGAGTACATTGAATGGATGAAGCCATAACTTTTTGTTTATACAAAACCAAATTTAGTAAATTGTGATCTTTTAGAAAAATAATTATAAAGCCATCAAAATTCAAAACTTTGATAGATGTACAAATTATAATAATTTGAATTTGAATTTCAAATTTAGTTTTAAAGAAAATAAAAAATACCAAGTAACCATAAATTTTGTAATACCAAATATTTTATATAGATGAAATTTAGAGTTAGTATTAAGAATGGTAATAAAAATCATTGATAAGAAAAAAATGAACTATTACAAATATTTTACCAAAGTTAGTAAAATATTTGTAATAATTCAACATTCTGGGATTTGAACGCAAAACACTCCCAATGAAATACTTGGGAATCCCCTTGATGGACATAGCTTGCAACATGGCCACGTGGGAAGGAGTGATCAACAAACTACAAGAGAGGGTAAAAAATTGGACTTAGAGAGCTCTCAACCTGGCAGGGAGGCTTATCCTCACCAAAGCAGTCCTACAAGCAATTTCGACGTATATGATGTCAGTGTTCCCTGCTCCCAAAGGAATACTTCAAAAGATAAGAGCCATTCAAAGAGATTTCCTATGGCGAGGTGATGAAAATAAAAAGAGATGGGCCCTGGTATCCTGGGAGAAGGTTTGTCCCCCAAAAGGCAAAGGCGGCCTAGGGTTACAAGACCCACATGTAACCATCGAAGCCTACAGGGCAAAACTCTGGTGGAGATGGGTCAAGGACAAATCGGTACCATGGGAAAACCTATGGAAGGCCAAGTATGCCTCAAACATCAATGATCAAGACCAAATTAGAATCATGGGCACAAGGGAGGGATCAACCATCTGGAATCTCGCCTGGCGCAACAAGAACTGTATTAAAAAACACAACTTCTAGGAAGTCAGAAATGGTCAAAATGTCAGATTCTAGGAGGACGCATGGCAATAGGAACCCAGAATGGAAAATATGGATAGGGAGGAGCTCCAACAGGAAATGATTGCGCAAGGAAAAACAACAATCCATCACTAGTGGAAGCCAATAAATGATAGCGACAAATGGAGGACCTAAGACAAACTTGATCCACAAAATAGAGACTGTATCGCAACTCTAGCGAAAGAGGTGGAAGAGGAATTGTGGAAAAGGAAAATTGCAATCTTAGAGGACGAGGACCAATTAAGGTGGGGCAGGGAAAATGGGGGGGGATTCAACTTAAAAGAAGCTCGGTTTTACATCACAGACCAGGTTCCAGAGGACCCGATGCAACAATGGGGAAAGATTTGGAGCAACCCCCAATGGCCAAAAATCAAAATGTTCAAGTGGTTAGTTCTCCACAACTGAATGTTAACCTAGGAAAACTTCAGGAAAAGGGGTTACATAGGCCCTTCTCGGTGACACCTCTATCAAGCTAAGGAGGAAACAACCAATCACCTCCTCGATGAGTGCAGTTACACAACAAAGCTATGGGATTGGGAAACAAGCATCTACCGACATTCCAATAGAATCTGAGGCAACATCACCGCAACCATCAACAATTGGAAGGAGAGCTACAACGAAAATGAATTGGTGAACCTCTGTTGGAACCTAACACCGGGGATGATCATCTGGGAAATATGGAAGGGGAGGAATTGATGCATCTTCAGGAATGAAATCCTACCAGAGGGAAATCTTAAGGATGCAATTATCTCACAAATATGAGAAACAGTGTAGATCCTCAACTGCAAGAAGGAAACAATGCAACTCACAGATCAAGACTCCTGCATCCTGGAGTTATTTAACCTAAAAGACAGGCGCAACAACGCAAAAGTAGGGTGGGATCCACAACTCCAACTAGGAGACTGCAACTGGACCCCCGCTCTGTTAGGGTTCCTCGAATTAAATTTTGACAGGGTGGAAAAAGGAAACCCAGGAGTGGAAAGGATGGGAGGGGTGATCAAAGACAATGATGGTAACATCATTAGGCTGTATGTTGGGAGTATTGGGAACTCAACCAACAATGCAGCAAAATTTGGAGGCCTAGAGCTTGGCCTTGAAATCCTAAGGCGCAAAAGGATGAAAAACACTATCGTGGAAGGTGATTTCACCCTGATCATCAATACGGTGAAGAGACTCCAAAACAACACCAGAGTGGAAAAGATTCAGAGACACTGGTGCCTAGCTCTCTCCCTACAGAAAATCCAAGAGCATCTAAAAACTCTGAACACAGTGGAGTTGCATTGGCTCCATAGGTCAGCGAATGGCCTGGCGGACAGACTAGCCAATGAGGGGGTTGGCAAGGAAGGTTTGAAACTAGACACTACCTGGAGCAGCCTCCCGATTGACCAACTCATAACAGATTTCATCCACTTAGCAACAAAAGACCATGAAGGCATGTTAAGCAAGGAAGGTCACATCGAGAAGGGAAGTGCAAGGCCTGGCGGCAGGCAAGAAGGACCAAGGAAAGAAATTATGGCCAAACACTCAATCACCAAATGACCATGCATGATCAACATAAATAGACGACAGGGGTACGACAACAAGACCCTTGCGACAGAAACAATTGCGGGGAAAGGACGAGGGAAAGTACAGACGACAAACTGCATGCAACAAGTGACGTAAGGCATGAGGGAGAGACATGGTTCATAATCGATCCTCCAAGCCAAAGTACAGGTACGAAGAGAAGCACAGTAGGACCTCAAGCGAGCAGGGGCAAGGATCTGCACAGGGATAAAGGACGAGTCATCATGATCATATGAACCGCCACCGAGAAAAAAGGATAGGAAGGATCACCACTACAGACAAACAATGATTGTAAGGACAAGAACACAGCTGGAGAAGATCAATAAGATGAAAGACATCAGGAATAACCGCAAACTAAAATATTGCAATTGCAGGGGCTGCCACAGACACAAGGGCAGGGAAAGGAAGAGTCCCTATGAAGTGTGGTACAAGATGAGTAACCAACAATGGAGTTGCGACAGACCAAACGGGATGGTGAGAATGAAGCGCATGCACAGGAAGAGGAATTCCCTTGGAAAGGAAGTGCCGAATAGTCCACAACAGGTGTCAAGAATGGAGCAGGCATCAAAATATGTGGAGGGCACCTTTCAAACTCTATTTGCGCCGAAAGGAAAAGCGACCATCACCCGCTGGGAAAATGAAATCAAAGAAAAGCGCAAAGGCAAAGCTTGGGATGCACTGGCACATGAAGCATACTGGGTAATTGATCCGGGGGCCACACAACCTAGGGAAACTGATGCAGGAGCATCGCTCACTCATCAAGCGAGCCAGTGCGGAGCGGGAGCCAGCTGGACAAGCCAACACAAATTTTTGAAAAATTCTTTGGGAATGTTGCTCAAAGTCTTTAATGAAGCCATTTATGAAGGCACACTTTGTGTATTGTAATGCACCTTGAGCCTTTAAGCTCTCGTCCTTAGGTAGATAGTCGACATTTAATATAGTTAATGTTGGTAGATAGGAATTTAATTCTAGATTTGATAGCCTAGAGTTCGAGAGGGAAAACGGATATAGACACCCTCATTGTATCATTGTAACATTAACGAGAGAAAGAAAATAAGAGCATGCAGAGAATTGTGTGAAGAACACCCATGTACAGATATTTGAATTAATAAAAGAAATCTTGATTCAAATCCATGGTTTTGTGTTGTTTTCTCTGTGTACTGATATTATGCTCATGAATGTTTATTTCCTGTCATACATTTGCTTTTAAATGCTGTTTATGTGATTTCATGGTTGAACTGAATTCTGGAAGGGGGATAGAATAAGTTTCAATTGTTTCTCTAATTGAACCAGAGGATTCCTGCAAGGAGTGCAGTTGAGTTTGTCCGCAATGAGTGCGTTGACAGAAGGATTAAGATAGAGATAACTTTTGTTCTAAGTTCCCAGAAACCCAGTTGAGTAGAGGAGCCATGCAAGGAGTGCGCAGGCTAAGCTAAGTCTCAGAGTTGTGATTCTGAGTGAGAGTATTGAAGGATTGCTGCTGCAGGTGTGCGCAGAGTCGAAGCTTCAACATTTAGACGTTGTTGAATATTTTCCGCAAGGAGTGCGTGCAAGAGTTCCTGAAGGGACTCAAAAGTTGTGAGAAAATCTCAGGAGGGATAGGCCTTCAAACTCGTGGAAGGACGAAGCAGGGAAGTTGTGGATTGATAGCTGAAAGGAGCATCGCAGGATTCGCGCGCAGGGTGACGAGCTCTGTGGAAGAGCATCTCGTCATTTCGTAGATTTCATTTGGAAGGGACGGACGGTCGAAATCCTCCGAGGAGATTTCGCGAGGATCTGGGGATCGTTAGATCTCCCAGAGGTGCAAGAAAGTTGCAGTGCAAGTGTGGAGAGGCTAAAAGTTCAGAAGAGTAGAGTCGTTGATCCAAGTCCATCAGGGTAGTTGGATTGATCGCGGAGTCACATATCGGAGTTTCACGAGAAAAGAGACGGGGATTTGGTCACGGGAATCACGATATTGCGATAAGCGATGTCCCGATGTATTCATAAATAGTGTGGGCCATAGGAATTGGTGACGTGGACAGGTGGCGCGAGTCGTCGGAGTTTCGCCGCAAGAAGTCCTGAAGTATTGGTGTTAGGATTCGCGATCACGCGAGTTTCGAAGTACTGACGAGATAGGGAACCGTTGAAAAATCAACTCACGTGCGCATCGACGTTTTGACACATCGGGTATCTTGGGTTGGAGAACCAAGAGGTTGGTGTCGCGAGTAGCGAAGTCGCAATAGAGCCGAAGTCCCG
>SNQJ01S0074138.1:0-11203 GCA_010110895.2 Picea sitchensis | reverse complement strand
GATGAAATTTAAAGTTAGTATTAAGAATGGTAATAAAAATCATTGATAAGAAAAAATTGAACTATTACAAATATTTTACCAAAGTTAGTAAAATATTTGTAATAGTTCAACATTCTGGGATTTGAACGCAAAACACTCCCAACGAAATACTTGGGAATCCCCTTGATGGACATAGCTTGCAACATGGCAAAGTGAGAAGGAGTGATCAACAAACTACAAGAGAGGGTAAAAAATTGGACTTAGAGAGCTCTCAACCTGACAGGGAGGCTTATCCTCACCAAAGCAGTCCTACAAGCAATTTTGACGTATATGATGTCAGTGTTCCCTACTCCCAAAGGAATACTTCAAAAGATAAGAGCCATTCAAAGAGATTTCCTATGGCGAGGTGATGAAAATAAAACGAAATGGGCCCTGGTATCCTGGGAGAAGATTTGTCGCCCAAAAGGCAAAGGCAACCTGGGGTTACAAGACCCACATGTAACCATCGAAGCCTACGGGGCAAAACTCTGGTGGAGATGGGTCAAGGACAAATTAGTACCATGGGCAAACCTCTGGAAGGCCAAGTATGCCTCGAACATCAATGATCAAGACCGAATTAGAATCATGGGCACAAGGGAGGGATCAACCATCTGGAATCTCGCCTGGCGCAACAAGAACTGGATTCAAAAACACAGCTTCTGGGAAGTCAGAAATGGTCAAAATGTCAAATTCTAGGAGGACGCATGGCAATAGGAACCCAGAATGGAAAATCTGGATAGGGAGGAGCTCCAACAGGAAATGATTGCGCAAGGAAAAATAACAATCCATCACTAGTGGAAGGTAATAAATGATAGCGACAGATGGAGGACCTAGGACAAACTTGATCCACAAAATAGAGAGTGTATCGCAACTCTAGCGAAAGAGGTGGAAGAGGAATTGTGGAAAAGGAAAATTGCAATCTTAGAGGACGAGGACCAATTAAGGTGGGGTAGGGAAAATGGGGGGGAATTCAACTTAAAAGAAGCTCGGTTTTACATCGCGGACCGGGTTCCAGAGGACCTGACGCAACAATGGGGAAATATTTGGAGCAACCCCCAATGGCCAAAAATCAAAATGTTCAAGTGGTTAGTTCTCCACAACCGAATGTTAACCTAGGAAAACCTCAGGAAAAGGGGTTACATAGGCCCTTCTCGATACCACCTCTATCAAGCCAAGGAGGAAACAACCAATCACCTCCTCGATGAGTGCAGTTACACAGCAAAGCTATGGGATTGGGCGGCAAGCATCTACCAACATTCCAATAGAATCTGGGGCAATATCACCGCAACCATCAACAATTGGAAGGAGAGCTACAACGAAAATGAATTGGTGAACCTCTGTTGGAACCTAACACCGGGGATGATCATCTAGGAAATATGGAAGGAGAGGAATCGATGCATCTTCAGGAATGAAAGCCTACCAGAGGGAAAGCTCAAGGATGCAATTATCTCACAAATATGGGAAACGGTGCAAATCCGCAACTGCAAGAAGGAAACAATGTAACTCACAGATCAGGACTCCTGCATCCTGGAGTTATTTCACCTAAAAGACGGGAACAACAACGCAACAATAGGGTGGGATTCGCAGCTCCAACTAGGAGACTGCAACTGGACCCCCGCTCTGTTAGTGTTCCTCAAATTAAATTTTGACGGGATGGAAAAAGGAAACCTAGGAGTGGCAGGGATGGGAGGGGTGATCAGAGACAGTGATGGTAACGTCATCAGGTTGTATGTTGGGAGTATGGGGAACTCAACCAACAATGCAGCAGAATTTGGAGGCCTGGAGCTTGGCCTTGAAATCCTAAGGCGCGAAAGGATGAAAAACACTATCGTGGAAGGTGATTCCACCCTGGTCATCAATACGGTGAAGAGACTCCAAAACAACACCAGAGTGGGAAAGATTCAGAGACACTGGTGCCTGGCTCTCTCCCTACAGAAAATCCAAGAGCATCTAAAAACTCTGAACACAGTGGAGTTGCACTAGGTCCATAGGTCGGCGAATGGCCTTGCGGACAGACTAGCCAACGAGGGGGTTGGCAAGGAAGGTTTGAAACTAGACACTACCTAGAGCAACCTCCCAATTGACCAACTCATAACAGATTGCATCCACTTAGCAACAAAAGATCATGAAGGCAGGTTAAGAAAGGAAGGTCACATCAAGAAGGAAAGTGCAAGGCCTGGCGGCAGGCAAGAAGGACCAAGGAAAGAAATGATGGCCAAACACTCAATCACCAATGACCGTGCAGGATTAGCATAAACAGACGACAGGGGTACGGCAGCAAGACCCTTGCGACAGAAACAATTGTGAGGAAAGAAAGAGGGAAAGTACAGACAACAAACCGCATGCAACAAGTGACGTAAGGCATGAGGGAGAGACATGGTTCATAATAGATCCTCCAGGCCAAAGTACAGGTATGAAGAGAAGCACAGTAGGACCTCAAGTGAGCAGGGGCAAGGATCAGCACAGGGATAAAGGACGAGTCATCATGATCATATGAGCCGCCACCGGGAAAAAGGACGGGAAGGATCACCACTACGGACAAACAATGATTGTAAGGACAAGATGATAGCTAGAGAAGATCAATAAGATGAAAAACATCAGGAATAACCGCAAACTAAAAGATTGCAATTGCAGGGGCTACCACAGACACAAGGGTAGGGAAAGGAAGAATCCCTATGAAGTGTGGTACAAGCTGTGTAACTAGCAAAGGAGTTGTGACAAACCAAATGGGATGGTGAGAATGAAGCGCATGCACAGGAAGAGGAATCCCCTTGGAAAGGAAGTACCGAATAGTCCACAACAGGTGTCAAGAATGGAGAAGGCAACAAAATATGCAGAGGGCACCTTTCAAACTCTGTTTGCGCTGAAAGGAAAAGCGACCTTCACCCGCTGGGAAAATGAAATCAAAGAAAAGTACAAAGGCAAAGCTTGGGATGCACTGGCACAGGAAGCATACTGGGTAATTGATCCGGGGAGCACACAGCCTAGGGAAACCCTCTACCATAAAACAATGGATATGGCATGGCTAACAAAGATGTTGATCAGCAAGGTGAATTCGAAAATGGAAGAAGCTAGACGGGAGGATAACTCAGATCACAAGAAAATATTGGATGAAATACTGACTCGCCTCAATAGCCTGGAAACGATTACCAAACTGTTTGTTGAGGTTGAGAAGGATTAGAAATCCAAGATGGAGCAGTTGGCTGCTCAATTTCACCTCTATATGTGTTATGTCTACCACATGGACATCACACTAGATGATGGACACGGTGCGCCAACCCACATCAGGAAGACTCACACAGTCTCTCAGAAGGAGGAGAACAAGAACCAGGCGGATGATGGGAAGAAACACATCATCGTCCTAGACGAGTGAATGGTTAGTTGTCTGGTTAGTTCGAACACAAGCCTCCTGGGCCTAGTGTGCAATCTCTACGACTATTTTTTATGTCTATGTTCTTTTTCCTTTTCAAAACTGGTTATGGTGGGACTGGTCTAGTTTCCCCTGGTGGCAGTCAAGTTTTACCCCTCGTATATATCAGTAAGCGCAACTTGGGAATCCCTGGTCTGGTTTCCTACTTGGCAGGCCAAGAGGCCCCCCCTTTTTTGTACAATAATCTATTTTGCAGTAATATAGCTTCCTACTCACTTACAAAAAAAAATAGTGTAAAACTATTTCAAAATTATCCCATAGAATAACATCTACTTGAGTTATAAGTTATAGTTAATATATATGTAACATAAATGTAGTGGTGTAAAAATATTTCAAAATTGTTTGTATGGAATGTAGGTTTATTCAACTTTAAGGACCCTTTAAATAGACTTGTAAAAAAAATATCATTTTTTCACCAATACTATTATTAACAAAAGTTATTTTATTTTGTTGTAACCTTTTTCTCATTCAGAATATGTTATCTTGATTCTACTTCATCTATATTTCTCAAACCTTAACCAAAATACTATCCATTTTCTCTAATAGATATGTGATAATCTAGGTTGCATGGGTGCGGGGTTGTGGTAGAAGCATTCGTTGTTATAGTTTTGGACGGTTCACCCTATCCTGACCCGCTTATTTTGTCTTTCTTTCTTCCCTGCAATAATGCAATAGAGGTTCATGCAGGAGTTATTAGACTAAATGCTTAAACCTTAACCAAATACTATGGAGTACTTGAGTTTACTCTACATATATTTTTCCCTTCCTAGAGTTTTAACTATCTACCTAACCTAGTATATAGTTGAAATTGGACCCATACTCATTTTATACTCAAATAAATAAAACAATTTTATATAGTTAATTTTGTCATATATGAAGTTATTTTCTAATTTATTTGTTTTTGTTTTCATCATTATGGGTACTTCATCTAATTTATTTAGTGTTTCTTTAGTCATTTTGGGCAAACTTATACATATTTAAGTGTTATAAAGAAAAGAGTACATTGAATGGATGAAGCCATAACTTTTTGTTTATACTAACGGAACCCTGATTGCTCTCAATAATATTGCTATCACTCCATTCACTCACTCTAAATTCTAGGTATGAATGGATATTGAAATATGATGTTGATTAGCAATTGTACACCCTTGAAACCTCTTCACAGCATCCTTGAAGAGCTTCCTTCGAGATATGAATCACCTTATGCGTACATCTTGAAGGAAAATCATGTGGATTGATTATAAGATCCATTTAGTCTTTTATTGAGAATGAACAAAACTAAATCCCTATGAGATTAAATCATACAGACTATCAAGAATTGCCTCAAGTATGTTGAAAGGATCTCGGAAAATGAAAGGGGACATTTACTAAAATTCAACCAAATGTTTGCTCGATCAATTGGTCAGTGAGTCCATGAACTCATGACAGGGATGGTTAACCAATACCTTGAAAAGGGAAAGACAATGATTCTATTTACATTAGGCTAGGACTTCATTATTGTTATTGTTAAACCAAATTAAGTTTGAAAAACTTTTAATTTTGCTCAATTTCTCTCAATCTTTATAAAATAAAATAAAATAAGACAACAACATTTAAACATGATATATTCAATTAAAATAATTCTTTACAAAATATTTCATTATTTCAATTGTAATAATAAACATAGATTAATTAAAATAATAAAAATAAAGCATACAAAATATTTCATTATTTCAATTGTAATAATACACAAAGGCTATTGTTTATGTGTATAAATATATAATAAAAGATTACATGTTTATGGACATATTGGAAAATAGCAGTGGAAAATAACCATTATTATAGGAGATCATTTGTTCACAAGAATGAAGGTATATGTGAGCAGGCTCACATATATGTGAGCATGCTCACATATTGAATCAATATTGGTTTATATTGATTCTTATTTTGTATGAAACAAAATAATTTATTGTAACTTGTTATTATTATTATCTACATAACTATTTACAAATTCTTTTACATAATAATATATGATATATAGATTATGAAATGTCTTTCATGTGTCTAATATTATCATTTGTTCACAAGAATGAAGGTATCCACGTATGGAGGTGTCGCATCAAGGCTCTAGAGATGGCATTGAACCAAGAAACAAAACTCCTCTTCGCAGTAATCAAGTGGAACATAATCAAGCTACCATTACCAAAGGGATACTTTGGAAACGGGATTGTTATGACATATTGCTTGTGCAAGGCAGGGGATCTGGGAAATAAGTCTTTGTCGTTTGCAGTGAGGTTGGTGTAGAAGGTCATAGATGTGCCACATGGCACTAATCGGGTTATAGAGATACAAGGGCTTAAGAGGCACCATGTGTTTCTTATAGTGTCCAAGATTGAAAGGCTTAAAAGTTACCACGTGGAATAGATTCATTGGCCCAAAACCAATGGCTTACGAGATGCCACGTGTCACTGATCGAGTAGCCCAGATCCAAGGGCTTAGGAGGTGCCACGTGGCACTAAAGTGTGGTGAAGATCCAAGGGCTCAAAACGCACTATGTGGTAGTGATCGGGTGATTGGGTTCCTTTAATTTGTCATTCTAGACCATTTTTATGCTAAAATCTAGCTAGATTAACTCTCGCCCGTGACAAATTTTGCGTCTTTGGACACAACTTTGAAGAATTCAAAATGGTCATTTCAAAGAGCAAATATTATAGTTTAAAACCAGGCAGATCCCTGAAGATTTTAATGTCAAATTAAACCCCGCAGCTTACATAAACAAAATAGATCTATCCAAAACAACCCGACAGTTTGCATTTTCTATAATTTTGATTTTCCACTCTATCTTGAGATGGCCCGACCAAATCTATAATTTTGATTTTCCACTCTATAGAACCAAGAAAGAGATAAATATATACTTAATTCATTTTGAATCACAAATTCTAAGGGATAAAAGAAACCTTTGTATTTTATATATGAATAATGATGGTTGATCTCTATTATCACTATAAATTACTTAGAACCTAGTATTATAAATGGAGAAAATGCCTTATATGTTTCTTATGAACTCAAAAAACATATTTTGGTAAAAATCATTGGTTTAGATCTCAAAACTATGGTTACTTGCACAATAATCATTTGTACCATGGATCAATGAAAAATTCCATTGTTTAAATCTCAAAATCATAGTGTAGTGTCGCCATTTTGATCTCTTGATTAATTTGTAATCAATTATGATCAATATTGTTTTTGTGCAAGGTGGATATTCAATTATGATGCCATGGTAATATGGACATATTAAACATTGTATATATATTGTATTCTTAGTTAATGAAGAATCTAAACAGTTGATTGAGCACAAGCACCTGCAGGGGCCATGAGACCATGAGTGGTGAAGAGTGAGAGGCCCTAAAGGGGGTTCTACATGTCAAAGATCCCAAGACACCTTGCCAATGTATTTTGTGAGCAATTACCCTTTTCTTCATTTGATTTACCCAAAGTAGGTCATTGAATGAATGTAAGGATGTTGGTAGAACAAGTCACCTCCCTAGTTATGAGAGTATGGGCAAGTACCCATGTGATGAGATTGATGACATGAACTACATGGGGAGAGGTGGATGAGAGGATCCTCTCATCAACTTATTTAGGTATGGGTTGAGAACAATGAGTCTTGGGAACATGTGAGGGAGTCAAGGCTTGCCAAAAAAAAGAGAAATTTGAGTAGAAGGAGGAGTTGACTTTTGGGGGAAGGAGGGGAGAGAAAAAAAAGATTTTTTAGGCATCCAATAAGAGCCAACCATAGTAGGTGAAAGAATGGTCAAGAAAAAGAAATTCTTTCCACCAGAAGTAGAGTTGGAAATCTGGGAAATCAATGAGTTACATGACTGCAGCTAGGACCTTGTTGGGCACACACATAAGAGCATAGAAGGGGGAGAATTATGAGGGATTGTGTAGCAGAAAAGGGATTTCTCTCCTTGTGTTGTGTGGGGCAAGCAATGGGGTGCCCAAGATCTATTTGTTGTTCCTGAGAACTTAGCAGATTGTCACCAAGGGATTAAATTATGTTTTGAGTTGATTCATTGCCCGAAAAATTCTGAGGAGTGTCAATTTCTCTCTTGTGCTATGATAGCCTAGCTATGGGGTGGCATGTTGCTAAAAAATTGATATGCAACAATGCCTATGGTTGGGCGGAAAATCGCTCACCCTCAATTAGTTTGCTTGGACAACAAATTTTAATTAGATAAGTATTTCATTCTTTCTTTGAAAAAAATCATATATTTAGTTGCGTTGAGTGAAACTACACGAGATGTACAGAAAAATAAATTTTAGTGGTCATAGAACTATATGGTTGTAGCATTCTATGATTCCTGAGTGTAAGGACTATTTATTTTGTCGATTTTTGGAGTGAGAAATGATGCGCTGGTCAAAAGAATGGAAGAAGCGTAAATTTTGTGTTGCCTATGTGCAAGGATTCAATCATGTTGTTGGTTATATATATTGATATTCATATCTCCTTGAATGTATATATAGTGGTAGTGTGCTTAGAGTTCTAAAATAAAATAAAAGGTTTACTTTATGGGAATGAAAATTGTAAATGTTGTTTTCCCTAAATTGTTGAGATTAAGGAACCCAATTAATAAATTATGACATAAACTATATAGAATTGTATTATGGGTTTGATTGCTATGTGAAACCTCATAAAATTTGATACAGTTAACCGGTGCTACATGTGCCTTGTACAATTTCAGTTAACGGAACCCTGATTGCTCTCAATAATATTTCTCTCATTCCATTCACTCACTCTAAATTCTAGGTATGAATGGATATTGAAGGATGGTGTTGATTAGCAATTGGACACCCTTGAAACCTCTTCACAACATCCTTGAAGAGTGTCCCTCGAGATATGAATCACCTTCTGTGTACATCTTGAAGGAAAATCACATGGATTGGTTATAAGATCCATTTAGTCATTGATTGAGAATGAACAAAACTAAATCTCTGTGATATTAAATCATACGAACTATCAAGAATCACCTCAAGTAGGTTGAAAGGACCTCGAAAAATGAAAGGGGACGTTTACTGAAATTCAACCAAATGTTTGCTCGATCAACTAGTCAATGAGTTCATGGTCACTGAGTCCATGAACTCATGACAGGGATGGTTAACCAATACCTTGAAAAGGGAAAGACAATGCTTATATTTACATTAGGCTAGGACTTCATTATTGTTATTGTTAAACCAAATTAAGTTTGAAAAACTCTTTATTTTGCTCAATTTCTCTCAATCTTTATAAAATAAAATAAAAATAAGACAACATTTAAAAATGATATATTCAATTAAAATAATTCTTTACAAAATATTTCATTATTTCAACTGTCATAATAAACATAGATTAATTAAAATAATAAAAATAAAGCATACAAAATATTTCATTATTTCAATTGTAATAATACACATAGGCTATTGTTAAAAGATTACATGTTTATGGACATATTGGAAAATAGCAGTGGCAAATAACCATTATTATAGTGGATCATTTGTTCACAAGAATGAAGGTATCCATGTATGGAGGTGTTGCATCAAGGCTCTAGAGATGGTACTGAACCAAGAAACGAAACTCATATTCGCAGTAATCAGGCGGAACATAATCAAGCTACTATTACCAAAGGGATACTTTGGAAATAGGATTGTTATGACATATTGCTTGTGCAAGGCATGGGATCTGGCAAATAATTCTTTGGCGTTTGCAGTGAGGTTGGTACAAAAGGTCATAGATGTGCCACATGGCACTAATCGGGTTATAGAGATACAAGGGATTAAGAGGCACCATGTGTCTCTTATAGTGGCCAAGATTGAAAGGCTTAAAAGTTACAACGTGGAATAGATCCATTGGCCCAAAACCAATGGCTTACGAGATGCCACGTGTCACTGATCGAGTAGCCCAGATCCAAGGGATTAGGAGGTGCCATGTGGCACTAAAGTGTGTTGAAGATACAAGGGCTCAAAATGCACTATGTGTTAGTGATCGGGTGGCCAAGATCCAAGGACTTCAAAGGTGCCACGTGACACTTATCGGGTGGACCAGATCTGGGCGCATAAGAGGTGCCACCTGGCACTAATCGAGTCGCCCATATCCAAGGGCTTAGGAGGCACCATGTGTCACAAATTGAATGGATTAGATCCAAGGGCTTAGAGCACCCCATGTGGTGCTAATCGCGTGACCCAAATCCAAGGGCTTAGGAAACTCCACGTGGAAAAGATGGTGCCCCCAGATCCAAGGGTTGAGAAAACACCATGTGGCATTGATCATGTGCTCAAGATCCAAGGGCTTATGAGACCACATCGCACAGATCAATTGTCCCTGATCCAACAACTTAATAGGTGCCACGTGTCACCGATAGGGTATCCGAGATCCAAGGGATTAGGAGGGGCCACATGTCACAGATAGGGTATCCAAGATCAAAAGGCTTAGGAGGCACCATGGGGCTTAGGAATGGGGCAAGATCCAAGGGATTAAGAAACACCATGTGGCACTGATGGAATGGTCAAGATCCAAGGGCTTATGATATGCCACATGGCATTGACTGAGTGGTAGAGATCCAAGGTCCAAGAACACGACATGTGGCATGTGGCCTCTATCCAAGGGTTTAGGAGGTACTATGTGTCATTGATCGGGTAGCTGAGATCCAAGGGCTTAGGAGGCACCACGTGGCATTGATCATGTGGTCAAGATCCAAGGGCTTAGGAGATGCCACGTCACACATATCCAAGGGCTTAGGAGGCGCCACGTGGCATAGATCTAACAGCCCAGATCCAAGGGCTTATGACATGCGACATGGAAAAAAACTTTGGCTCAGATCCAAGGCCTTATTTGGTTCTACTATTGCGACTGGTGGATATAAATTTGCGACTGGTAGATCGATTTCAATCAATGCTACTTGCTTCTCTGCCATTAAATCTTTAACTGCACCTGAATCCAGTAGACTTGGATCTCCAACAGATTGACTTGGCTCTATTACTATTTCCCTTGTTCCTGCAACCCCCATTGCCTCTGCCATAAGCTAAAGATATGCTTATGTAGACTCTATCGTTCATGATAGGACTACCACTGCCTTTTTAAAATGCTAAATATATGTAAGAAGTGCTTTGAATATTTATTTTAGAAAAATAAAAGAAAATTTATAATGTTTTTAATTAATTAGTATAAACCCAAAATGTTAAAAGAAAAGTGAAACGTATAAGAAGTGGGTTACATTGTTTTAAAGGAAAGAGAAAAAGTAAATGATAGTTGTATGTTCTCAAAAAAAAATGGTTATTATTTTAAAATATTGTATTTATAATATTTTTATAAATAATATAAAATTTTATAAATTATAAATATTATATTTGGAAAGTTGAAAGTATAATATAAATAATAGGTAAGGATGGATACAATTTTCCAATATCATATTACAATCTAGTTAACTATATCACATTGTTAGTTAGTTAGTTAGCTCCCTTACATTGTTGCCAATATCAACAATAATCCAAGAGCTTATTTCTTGTTTTATTGTTAAGATTGATATGAAT
Organism: Picea sitchensis; assembly: GCA_010110895.2. NCBI lineage: Eukaryota > Viridiplantae > Streptophyta > Pinopsida > Pinales > Pinaceae > Picea > Picea sitchensis. The sequence continues at coordinate 210 of SNQJ01S0074138.1, read as the reverse complement.
ATAAAGATTAATTTTCATTGTGTATTATGTTTTATACATTTTATGTTATAAATTAAAAAATAAAAAGTAAAATAAAATGTTTTTAATAAAGTATATACAACAATTTAAAAATCAATTTTTAAAAACATTGTGTAGGTTGTTCAGTATATAAATGTAATAATAAATATTAATGATAAGGTAGGATTCATATTAATGTATAGATTAATATAA
>SNQJ01S0074137.1:14605-50549 GCA_010110895.2 Picea sitchensis | reverse complement strand
AACAAAGTTGAAGCTTGCTGAACATCTTAAGAAGACGAGGTTTTTTCCCTGTTTGGGTTTCCTCTTGAAAAATCTGTGTCTCATACTTGTGAATGACTGCTGTGTGTTATTGTTGTTCATTATGTTATCTGCTTTATGTTTATCACCCTGGATTTCACAGTAAAGACTCACTGCCACTAAGATTAATGATTCAAAGTTAAAGAGGAGAGAAATTATTAATAATCTACACTAACTGATTCACCCCCCCCCTCTCAGTTCGTACATACCTGTAACAGTTTTGATTCTCCAAGTAGCTTCGTTTCAAACAAATTATTTCGACAATTCATGGAATTTACCTTCCCCATCGGCTTTGATGGAAGGGGTAGGGAATCCTAGCATGGCGATGCCCCTATCTGCAATTGAGGTTGTGTACAACATTGTTTAGCAAACCTCGGCCAACTCTGATCCAACTCCCCCTCAAGAGCTAGATCTTGTTCTAGAGCCTATTTGGGCTCAAGAGTCTTTTAACTCTCACAATCCTTTGGACTTGGTATTGCCCTCCAACAAGAAGATTTTAGAGGAAATGGCTAATCTAGACAGACCTTTGGATGATCTTCATCATAGGTCTTACCTTTTAACCGAGCTTAGGAGAGTGGAAGTAGGAGAGTTTACTGTGACCATGAATGGAGATGTCGCTCGACCTGCTAATCCTTTGGCAATGCATGGAGTATATGTTGAGAGAAGCATGGTGAGTATAGTTGAGATGATTCCAATTGATATCTCCAAGACCCTTGACATCGTCAAAAACATCTTCATCGGAGTGGATTGTTCCCCCGAGGAGATTAAAGAGTATACTGAATTATTTAAGGAATTTTGTAATGTTTTCAACTGGTCTTATGAGGAAATGTCAGGCATTGATCCTCGTATCATTGAACATGAAATTCAAACTTATCCTGACACTAATCTGGTTCGACAAAAGCTTCACCCAGTTAACCCTCGAAAGGCAGCAACTATTAAAGCTGAGGTAGAGAAATTGATCAAGGCTAGTTTAATCTACCCTATTCAATTAATGAAATGGGTGTCAAATCATGTTCCTGTCAACAAAAAGAAAGGTACAATTCGAGTGTGCATGGATTTTCACGATTTGAACAAGGCATGCCCGAAATATAACTTTCCTACCCCATTCATTGATAAGATTATCGATGAATGTGTGGGTTGTGAAGTCTTTTCCTTTATGGACGGTTTCTCAGGGTACAATCAAATTCAGATCAAACCCAAGGATCAATGTAATATTGCTTATATATTTCCTTGGGGTACCTTTTCATATAATAAGATGCCTTTTGGCCTTAAAAGTGTTGGAGCTACATTTCAGCAAGCTATGTTGTTCACCTTTCACGATCTCAAACATAGTCAAGGCATATCTTGATTCTCTCGCATCACGTTCTCACAAGAGGTCTGATCATCCCTCTCACCTTCAACTTATCTTTTAGGGGTGTCACTACTATCGAATTCATTTGAATCCCAACAAGTGTAGTTTTTGTGTTACGTCAGGATGTTTATTGGGCTTTGTCATGTCCAACAAAGGGATCATGATCGATCCTCTCAAGGTTGAGGCAATAGTTCACTTGCCTCCCCCGTGCACAGTTCCACAACTTTAGAGTCTCCAAGGAAAAGCTAACTTCTTACGGTAATTTATTTCCAACTATGTTGAAATAACTAAAGGGTTCATGTGTCTTTTGAAGAAAGGGGTCCCATTCTTTTGGGATGAATCATCTCAACACTCTTTCAAAGTGATGAAAAGTGCCCTGATGTATGCCCCTCTACTCATCCCTCCTGATTATGGCAAGGATTTCTTGTTATATTTAGCTGCAACAGAGTCTACCATCAATATGGTCTTGGTTCAGAAGGATGACATGCTCCAATAACACGTTATATACTACCTTAGTCGAGGCTTAGTTGAACTAGAGCTCAACTATACTCATCTTGAGAAGTTATCTTAAGAGCTCAACTATACTCATCTACGCTATCCAAAAGTTTCGTCATTATATTCTACTCTGTAAAACCACTGTCATGGAAGTCATTAATCCTTTTCAGTATGTTTTGACATGGCGAGTCATCGGAGGGAAGATTAGTCACTGGATCATTATTCTTCAAGAATTTAATTTGGACTTTGTTTCAGCTAAGTCTAAGAAGTCTTTGGTTTTTGTAGAGTTAATATCGGAACTTCCGATTGAGAGTAGCATAGATATGCCCGAGGATTCATTGATCAAAGGCGATCTCTTCCTTATTGCATCTTCTGACCCTTGGTATGGAGATATACTTGTGTATCTTCATAGTATGAAGTTTCCTCCTTCTTATTCTGATGATGAGCATTGATGGATACTCTATCAAGCATGAAGTTATCTTATCCTCTATGACACTTTGTATCATCAAGGAATTGACTGCATTCTCTGCCATTTCCTGACTCATGAGGAGGTAGAGCTTGTTCTTAATGATTGCCACACTAGAGCATGTGGTAGTCACTTTTCTTGGATGGATATCACTTATAAAATCCTTCGTGTTGGATACTTCTATCCCTCATTAATCAAAGATTGTATAGAAGCATTCAAGAAGTTCCATCTATGTCATATATTCTCTTGGAAGATACGGAAACACCCTACTCCTATTTTTCATGTTATTGTGGTTGGTCCCTTCACTAAGTGGGGAATTGATTTCACTACATGCCACTCGGTTTCTTCTAGGGGGCATCGTTATATAATTGTGGCAGTGGATTGCTTCACCAAGTGGGTCAAAGCCATGCCAACATTTAGCAACGATGGGGAAACGGAGGCACTCTTGGTTTTCAACCAAATCATTTCTAGGTTCAGTATACCGAAGGATATTGTCACTGACCATGGCAGTCACTTCCAAAATAATATGATGACAGATTTAATGCCAAAGCTAGGGTTTAAAAAATAACATTTGTCACCCTATTATCCACAAGTGAATGGTCAGGTGGAGGTTGTCAACAAGTCTCTTAAGACCATTCTCCAATGGACAATCAATTCGGCCAAGTCGAATTGGCATTTGATGTTGTACTCAGCACTGTGGGTATATCGAACTTTTGTCAAGACTGCTACAGGATTCTCTCCTTTCCAACCGGTTTACTATCGAATGTAAGATTCCTTCTCTTAAGTTGGCAATGGAACTACTTCCTGACACAAATGCGCTTGAATAACGTCACCTCTCTCTCAAGCAGCTCGATGAACAGCGTTGAGATGCAGCCTTGGATAAGGAGACTCACAAGCGTTGTGTCAAGTGTCAGTACGATTAGTCGGTTTTCCTTAGGTACTTCTCCGAAGGTGATCTTGTTTTGGTCTATTATAAAGATAAAGATCCCTTAGGGGAAGGAAAGTTTAAACCTATGTAGTTCGGGTTATTTAGTATAAAAATCGTTTTGAAAATGGGTTAGTTGAATTTGAAGGCAATGTGTTTCCTGGGCCCAGAAATGAGATTTACTTAAAGAAGTATTACGTTTATGTTGGTCACCTGAGAATTCTGTAGTATATTTTTTTTTATGGACGAATAGTTTATTGTGCCTCTGCATTGTGGAAGATGTCAAGTGAGTCTGAGGTTTATGTTGGGTTTGAGGATAGTGCTAGCTGACACACTCAGAGGTTTTCTTCCATAACTTGGGTGATATTCATGCCCACTGGTCAGTTGGTATCTTCTAGAGGTGTTTGTCTGGGAGAAGCAACCAATAATATTTCTGAGTATAGCGTTGTAATAGAATTTCTACGTGATGCTTTGTCACTTGGTATTTCTCACCTCTAGGTTCATTTAGATGTTCAACTAGTAGTGTAGCAGTTAAATGGATTCTACCACGTCCACAATCCCACCTTGCACCGACGATTCCTTAGGGTATGCCTCTTGGAACATTATTTTGATTATATTACATATATTCATGTTCCTAGACACTCTAATCAATTAACTGATACATTGGAGAATCATGTTTTAGATTGGCATCTTTTAGACACATAAATATAAAAGCACACAAATATACACACATGTAAAAATAATTGTACAAAATGTATTTACTCCATAAGGAAAAAATATGTATATATATAATATGTCCCAAAATGATGTCACAGTACAAAATGTAGGCCATAAATCCTCAAAAGTATCAAATATACATCGTCGGGCTTAAGCCATCAATACATATGGGAGATACAAAAATGGGTGCCCTCAGCACGCATAATGTCCAATACTAATCTAATCTCTAAGAATATTGTCCCTAGTATAGTACACTACGGAGTTGGTTAGACACCGGAATAATTAGACCCATGCCCTGGGTACTCCCACTACATGAGTCTGCATGGATGGTGGCAGATCCTTGATCTCTGTCATGGGCATGCTACGGGTGAGGGCTGCCATTTTCCTCTCTACCTCCCTCAATACTCTCTCATCCTCCACTGACGATGGCCCTACCTCTGTTGGGGCTCCTCCTAGCTGTATTTTCTCTCAAGGACAGCGTCAAGTCTGAGGGAATTCCATTGGCTGCATTGGTCCCACATCTTTACATACTAGGTTTTAATTTAGTACTGTGACATTACCAAAAACATGTTTTCTTTTGCATTATAAAATTGAAAAATTAAAAAGTTAAAAATTAAAAATGTTAATATGCACCTATCTCGCCCTGTGTTGCACAATGGAGCATAGGCATGTCTAGGTCTCTCAAGAAACTAATACCCGCATATGGGTAGTCCTCGATAGTGGGAATCTAGAATTTCCACTAGTTGAAGATTTTGTCATCATATGACTCATGTACCCCTCCTCCTCTGTGACACAAAATCAAAGAGACCCATCTACACAGTGCTGGAAAGGAGGCTATGTGTCCCCGCACACCCTCCCTCGGGCTCATGTATGACACTCTTTCAAAGAAGAATGCACATAGTACTATCATGAATCCAAAGTTTCTCCTCTGTATCAACTTGCACTATGTCGGCTGAATTTTCATGTAATTGAGCATGTTGGTGCTCCAATCAAATATAATTGGCTACAAAAACTAAAGTGAACAATGCATCTGGGCTCTAGAGGCCTGTTGTAGAGCAACGGATCCTGTCATCTACTAAATCATGTATAGTACCACTCTCAAACTCATACTCTCGATATTTTGTATCGGCACTTGAGAGCCAACCTTCTCTATGTTGGCCTCATAATACATATCAATATAGTGGGCTATGTTATATGGCCCAGCAGGGAAAGTATCCAAGTTTACCAGTTCACCCCTCTTAGAGAGACCGGTCAAGAAGTAAATGTCTTCAGTGGTTGGTGCTAGTGATTGGCCTTCTATCATAAAGGCATTTGCATCTAGGTTCCAATACTCTACCAGATGGTTCATAGGTATTGGTTGAGCTCTCATAAGGAGACAATGTAAAATTTTCCATAATCCACACTATTTCAGTGTTGCCACCACCTCTGGGTTTTCCTCGACCATTTGGCCAACCTCTTCATGTTCTCTTTCCCTCCAACGCACATACATCTTGAGTCATGCAACCTGTGGCATTCTCGGCCATCAACCTCTATTAGGTAATGCTACCCAAACAACATTATATTTACTTGCTATCTCTGATACCAATTTGTCACCTTCACGGCCTTAAACCGATAGGCCAAGCAACATTACCTTGAAAACTAACATGCTTGAGCATACACATATATATATGAATATATTTCTAATACAATTTTAACTAGACATTAACATTTTGTACATACACATATTCTTGTGGAAGCGAAAATGACACATACCAATAATTAACGGATGATTTATGTTCTGCTATCACACAGCTTAATGCAGAAATAATAGTAAAAGCATACATGCACTAATCATAGACAAACCATAGATGTAACATCATATATAAATACATATCATGTAAATGAGCAGAGAAATGGGTACTTATATTTTAATTGCATACCACCAATTGCCTATAGACCTTCCATGAACCTCCTAGCCTTAGACCACGTTGCTCATCACACTCAGCAGTGGGTCACCCCCGAGCTGGGACTAAACTCCACTTGGCAAGGGATTTCTAGGCTTGGAAAGGACAAAAGGGAATTCGCACATAACAATAGGAACGATTTTTATCCCAGGATCCACTTACGCCCACAACCCATAGACCCTCATTCCCCACACGCCTATTCCACCCCAAGAGGGTACACCTTCACTATTACAAGTCCATCAGCTACTACACCTCCCTTTCCTTGGGCTTCAGCAATAGGCTAGACCGAAAGTCTCTGAGTACTATAGTTTCTACAAGGCTCCCTCCAAGAAAACTCACTTCCCCACCAAACTCTCTCACTTGGGGGAGTTTCTCACATGCTTCTTCAATTCATCTCTTAATTCAAACGGACACAGGGGATGTCAGCAAAATAATTCAACTAACACATGGGTGATGGTAACAACTGAAAAATGGGTAAGGACACATAATATGGCAGCAATCCAAGCTCATCCAAGGAACTATTTTGGCATCAACAGTCAACTGCTAATACATTTCACGGGCTCAGGCACAATACGGTGTGTCGGGATTCACGGGAAATATGCAGGACAACTCCAGTATCTGCAAGTTACAATGTCACATGCATCAATGGGGAGTACAACGGACTTCCAAGGTGGCTAACCTCGAGAGAGTGCAGACAGAATGGTGAAGGGTGGCGAGAATCCTGATAATTGTGAGGAAAACCCCCAATGAGATGAATTTCCCACCTAAAAATTGCATGTGCCCAGGTTGACACATGTCTCCCTGAAGCTGCATGAGGTCCACTTAACACTCGTCCCCTTTCCCCAGGAACTTAAGACCACACGGTTAAGTCAAACGTTAGCCTCTAAGAAATAATAATATAATACCATTCCTTTAGAGGTAATCCCTCTAGCTTAGCCCCTATTCCTAGACACTTAGCCCCTTCCCTACCTAGTGTATCTTAGTCCCCCATAAGTATTTTTTTGTGGAGGGTCTACATGTAGTGATGTAATTTGTATTAATGATGCGAGTATTTACATATACAGAATCAGGCTCATTGGCCTTGGCATCTGGCTCACCAGCCTAATAAACACATAAGTCTCTCAGCTTATAACCACTCGTCTCACCAGCCTATAAATATAATTACAATTCAGCAAGGGCTCGGCCCTGGGGTGTTACAATCCCCTCCCCTGATTTTTTCACTGTCCTCGGTGAAACTTATTTACACAACAACAACAACAAGATTTCCAAAATCTTCAAAAATATGTGGTGTTAGCACTGAGAGTCACCCTCCGACTGCAAGAGAATAAGCCCAGTACCCATCAAAATATTTGTGGATTAAAAAGGTGTGAGTGGGTGAGTTAGCGAGACTTTAAGGAAAGGAAAGACAATGGAGATCATTGCAGATCAGTGATGGGCCATTGGGCTAAGGATTCATAAACAGTCTGCTCAATGAAGGCATTTAAGCTCCCTATCAGATAAAGGACTTAAATGGTGGTGTGAAGGAGAAAAGCAGAAAGTGTCTGAATGATAAACCATAAACAAATGGGAAAGATGACACCAGATCCTCTACTGCATCAGGAATATAGAAATCAAGGGGTTTACAATGATCTAGACAAGAATAAAAACATAGGACATCTATTGAACCATGAAAGATAGTCATGACAACAACAGATCCTCCATCGCCTCAGGAATCCATAAATCAGAGAGATTACATTCAGACAGGAATGAGAAACATAAACGTCTTCTAAATCATGAAACATGGGCATGACGGAAATAGATCCTCCATTGCCTCAGGAATCCATAAATAAGAGACATTACATTGAGACAGGAACAAGAAACAGAAACATCTGTTGAACCATTAAAGATGGGAATGACAGAAACAGATCCTCCATATCCTCAGGAATCCATAAATCAGAGAGATTACATTCAGACAGGAACGAGAAATAGAAACGTCTATTGAACCATGAAAGATGGGCATGACGGAAATAGATCCTTCATTGCCTGAAGAATCCATAAATCATAGAGATTACATCTAGACAAGAAAGAGAAACAAAAAATGAAAACTAAGAAGATGGTCTGATATAAAAACTTAAAGGAATCTTCATTAACATAACAATTTACAATCCAGGCCCTCGCTTACAACAAAAATATAGTCATAACAACTCTCAAATCTTTCCCCCAGTCTGGGCCAAAACTACCCCCCTCTTACGAAATCTAAACTGATCTCCTTTATACTCAGATCAATGCCCAACTCTCATGAGTGTGATCTGATCACTACATGCAAAGCTTTGTGTTGGAGCAGTCCTCTGTCAGACTATGTGATTTCTTCTGTCAAACGTGAGCTCACATCGACATGGGCTTCCAGAAAAATCCGTCCACAGGGGGAACTCGGGCTGATAGTTCTGTCTCTACGACTAGGACCTCCATGCCTTCCATTTACTGAGTGAGTTGAGGTTTCAACCACCAGTCCTTCTTTCATTAACTTCCTTTTCTCGGGATTGTGACACAACTTAATGCTCAGGGGGCGACCACGTGCTTCTCTTGGATAGGATATTATATGAGCATGAGATTGTGGGGCCTCTCAAAGGTGGTTTGGATTTAGACTAATTTTGGGCCCACAATCTATCTCCCTTTGCCACGTATCTCTTTTGACTTACCATGGTTTCAATTGTGGGACCTCTCAAGAAAATTATTGCCCAAGCATGTTGCATTTTCGCAATGGACTGTGGTCATCAATATCATGATCTTGGATGAGGCTTCATGATTAGTGGCTCAAATATTCCCCCTCCAAATCAGTGGATCAGATCTTCCCTTTTCGAATCGACGGTTGAGACCTGCTTTGTGATTCAGGTTTCAGACTTTTCAAACATCAAACCTCCTTTGCCTTCTGCCGCTTTTACCTGGAGCTAAAGATATGACAATGTGTGGCCCCCTGAGATCAAAGGCTAGAATATCTTTGTGGCTCTGAGCTCTAATAAAATGAAAACTAAAACTTATTTTCTTCCATGTGCTTTTACCCGAAGCTATGGATCTGATGACACGTGGCTCTTGCTGATCAATGGCTCAAATTCACTTTGGACCTTTGGCCACTTTGGCACTTCAGGCGCTTTAGCCACTTCGGCACTTCAGGACTATACTTCGTGCAATTTTGGACTTTTGAATGCCCGTGAGCCGTTGATTTGAATTGTTTCCTGGAATCTCCACCGTTGAAATATTAAAACTACCTGTTGCTTGCGCTTCAATCCTGAAATAGACTATTAAGAAAGTTGTGCTTTGTGTTCCTAATTGTGACCTACATGAAAAAAGAATTGGATGTCATGTGACCCTTTAACAACTTTATGTGATAACATGTGGGTATTTTTCCCTCATATCATCTTCATGCTCCCATGTTTCATCCTCAAGACCATACCAGGTCCAATGAACCTTTACAAGCTTTACGACCCGATTCCAGAGTTTATTTCTCTTCCAGTATAGTATGCACATAGGTTGCACTTGCAAAGCGCCTTCTTGTTCCACCTGAATCACATTCCAATCAATCACATGATTAGCATCAGGTATATAATTCTTGAGCAATGATACATGAAATACATTATGAATAGTCATGGATGTAGGTAATGCAAGCATATAAGCTACTGGTCCGATCCTTTCTAGGATTTCAAACGGTCCACAAAATATGGCTGCCAACTTGGAATAGCTTCCCAGATTCAGGGAACTTCTGTTGGCTTTCACCTTTAGGAAAACATGATCACCCACTTTACACTCTCTTTGATTTATGCCTTTGTCTCCATAGAATTTATGTCTATCTTGAGAAGCCTTCAAATTCTGTTTAATATTCAGCATTTTCTCTTCCATTTCCTTGAGCAACTCTGGCCCAACCACTGCCCTATCAGTTGGGTTGTCCCAACTTACTGGGGTGTTTCACTTTCTTCCATAAAGTGCTTAGAACGGTCTCATCTTTAGTGATGCTTGATACCCATTGTTGTAGGCAAATTCTACCAAGTGTAGATAATATTCCCATTTAGATGGTTTTTCCATCACATACATCCTTATCATATCTTCTATCACTTGGTTTATTCTTTTTGTTTGTCCATCTTACTCAGGATGATAGGTTGTGTTGAAGTTCAGGTTTGTTCCAAATCCCTTGAATAATCCTCTCCAGAACTTTGAGGTAAACTTTAGGTCTCTGTCAGACACAATTGTCTTGGGAATACTGTGCAGTCGTGCTACTTCCCTCATATAGATATCAACAACGTTAGTTTCCCTGTGAGTAGTCTTCAATGGAATAAAATGGGCAGCCTTAGTAAGCATGTCCACTACTACCATGATTGCATCATGTTGCTTGCTTGTTCTGGGAAATCCTATGATGAAATTCGCTGTTAAAAATTCCCATTTCCACTCAGGAATGGGTAATGGTTGTAGCAAACCTGTTGGGTGTCTATGCTCAGCCTTTACCTTTTGACATTCCAACCACTTGGCAATAAAATCAGCCACTTCTTTCTTCATGCCTGGATAATAATATTGGCTTTTGACTGCTAAAAATGTTTACTGATATCCTAGGTGTACCGCATAAGGTACATTGTGCATTTGTTTTAAAATCACACTCCTCAATTCAGAAGAATTGGGTACATAAACTATGTTTCTGTATAAGTGGATTCCATCAATTCTCAATTTGTAATCCTCAACCTTCTGCTTCATTTTACCTTGCTGCAATTTTGTTACCAATTCCATGTACTGCAAATCTGCTTTTGAAGCCTTCACAATTTTTTCTTTCAAACCTAATTGGCACGTGCTAATGGTTGTATCATGAAACTCATGCACTCTTATGCTGAGTGCATCAACCACTTTGTTCTCTTTCCCCTTGATATGTTTTATATCAAAGTCATATTCACTGAGAAACTATAACCATCTTCTTTGACTAGAATTTAGAGTTGGTTGATCAAATAAATATTTCAGACCATTATGGTCTATCCTAAGCTCAAACCTCTTTCCCATGAGGTAGTGCCTCCACTTCTTCAAAGCGTGCACTATGGTTTCCAACTCCAAATCGTGAGTGGCATAGAGCCTTTCATGCTCCTTCAACTTCCTTGATTTATAACATACAACAAACCCATTTTGATTGAGGAATCCACCCAGTCCTTCTTTACATGCATATGTGCATACAATGAAGTATTCATTTGGATCTGCAATCCTCAAAATTAGACCACTGGTTAACAACTGCTTCAATTGTTGGAAGCTTCTTTCACATTCTTTTTTCCATTGAAATTTCTTCCCCTTCCTTTGCAAGGAAGTGATGGGGTGAGCTATTCTCGAAAACCCTGCAATGAACCTTCTGTAGTAGCCAGCTAGAAACCATAAAGGATATGACTTCTGTCACATTCTTTGGCACTGACCATTCTCTAATGGCTTTTATATTCTTAGGATCCACTGCTATCCCATCCTTTGAAATGATATGCCCCAAGTAGAGAATTGTGTTTTGATAAAATGAGCACTTGCTCAATTTGGCATATAGTCGATGCTCCCTTAGACCTTGCAACGCCATCCTCAAATGATGATCATGATCTTCTTCCAACTTGGAATATACAAGGATGTCATCCAAAAACACAATGACAAACTTGTCTAAATATTCTCAGAAAAGACCATTCATTAAGCACATGAAAACAACTGGTGCATTTGACAACCCAAATGGAACCACTGTGAACTCATAATGACCCTACCTTGTTCTGAAGGTGGTCTTGCTGATGTCTTCCTCTTTAATCCTTACCTAATGGTACCCTGACCTGAGATCTATCTTTGAAAATATTCTAGCGTCCTTCAATTGATCGAAGAGATCATCAATCTTTGGCAGAGGATACTTGTTCTTTATAGTCACTTTATTCAACTATATGAAAACAATGCACAATCTTAATGTACCATCTTTATTCTTTACAAACAAGACTGGGGAACCCCGAGGTGACACATTTGGGCATATACACCCCTTCTTCAGAAGCTTATCAAGCTGCATTTGCAGTTCCTTCAGCTCTGGTGTGCTCCTTCTATAGGGAGTCTTTGACACTGGAGCTTCTCCGGGAATTACATTTAGAGAGAAATCAATATGTCTCTTTGGGGGTAGTCATGGTACCTCCTTGAACACATATTCAAAATATTTTAGGACTGCATGATCCTCCAGATTTGGCACCTTATCCTTAGATGCTTCCTCCATATGGGCTGCAAATATTTGGCAACCCCTCTTGTAACACTTCTTTGGCTGCATTGATGAGATTTCTCTAACAACAACTACCCTGGGAATTCCTTGGACCGCTCTCTGATTTCCTTCCTCATACAAGCAAGTGAATGCATTGTTATGGAAATCTAAAATGGCATGGTGTTGGTCCAACCAATCCATACCAATTAGACAATCATATGATCCCAAAGGAAATATGTTCAAATATTCCTTGGTACTCAGTCCATTCATTCCCATTGGACATGATTTAACCAACTCAACAACTTTCCTCTTGGCTCCTATAGCTAGTTGTACCAGTCAATATTTTGCATTCTTGCTTCTTGGAAAACATAATATTTCCACAAATTTAGGATCTATGTAACTATGACTAGCTCCTGAGTCTATTAAAATAGTAAAGGCATGGTTATTGGTCATACCTTTAACTTCAATCATGTGTGATTGAAACTCAGCTTGCTTGTTGTCCAAGGATGCATAGATTCTTGGTACTCTTCTACCCATGTCCTCCACTGTTTCAACTTGTTGAACATTGTGAACAGCTCTAACCTTGTCCTTTTTCTGAGGAAAATCTCTATACCTATGATATCCTTTTCAACCCGAACATTCCATAGGTTTCAGCCTTGGCCTTTTCCCACCTACTTCAGCTATCCTGGGCTCTCTCAAAATTGGTTGTCCTTGAGGGCTATTCCTGAAAAATGGTGGTTTGTTTCCCTTTTGCCTCTTCTCCCTCTTAAACTTCTTCTTGCCTTCCCAAGATTTTTGTAAAGCAGGCTTTTCTTTTTGTTGATCATATAATCATTTTTCTCTCCTTATAGTTTCTTCCATAGTTTTAGGATCGTCATACTGGATCTTATCACTGATGGAAGATGGAAGCCCACTCAGATACCTTTGAATCTTAACTGTCTCATCCTTGATGAAGGGGACATACTTCAAAAACTCCAAGAATCTTCTTTCATACTCATCAATGGACATACTTCCCAGCTTGAGTTCCAAGAGCTCTTTCATTTTCTTGTCATAATACCTCTTAGTTAAGTACTTCTTTTCAAAATGTCTCTTGAATTCCCTCCATGTAACAATCTTCTCTCTGACGTGTTGTACTTTCACAAGTTGATCCCACCATATGGATGCCTTTCCTTTAAGTTGGTAGATGCCAATTCTTCCCTCTACATGAGAATAATAGTTATGCAGTTGGAAATATTTCCTCATGCCTAGCAGCCATGCCTCAGCATCTTCATCTTTCTTGTGCTCTCCATCAAAAGTAGGACGCTTGATTTTATTCATTTCACCCTTCAGTTCATCCACTTCATATCTCCTATGCTTTCTTGAAGGATATGGACTTGAATTGTTGTGCGACCTCCTTTTTGAATGCCTTCGGGAGTGCTGGCAATGTCTGCTACCACTTCTTCCTCTTCTTTCCTCATTAGGGGTCCTGTGATTCTTTGATTTGTTGGAGCCACTCTCCTTATCCAATTTCTTTTCGATTCTTTCCAGGCTTTGCATCAGCTTCATATTGAAGTATCCTTGTTTCTCATTGGATCTCATAAGCCTTTTGTTATCTTCCTAGTGCATTTGGACATATTTTTGCAAATTCTTAATGATTTTCATCATGTTCACTTCCTTATCTATTTCTTCTCCATGCCCATTGGAATTTGTTCGCTCAATTCCCAAATGGACATCCATTCCTATAACTTCATCCTCTGAACTGTAAGCATCATGTGCCTCCTCCATTTCTTTTTACTATGCAACAACTCGATTCGGCTCTTTCAATTGTTAACTCTACAAAAATGTGCAGTCAACCGAATTTTTGGTAGGCTATCAGTATTTAATAATTTTCCATAGGAACTTAAACAATCTGATTCAACAGAAAGAATATCAGACTCCATTATTGATGGGTCTGCGTCGATCAAGAATCCCCACGATTCTATCTCTAAACCTCATTATGTTCTACAACTATTCACCATTCGGTGCTAGCCCCTTCTTCTTCATCCCTTGGTTCACATGTGACCACAGCTATGACACAGTGCTAACGATTTGGGTGCTTATCTAGAGTGTTGAAACTTTGGGCTCTGGAGCTTCAGAGGTTTCCCTTTTCCACACATCACAATGTCACAGAACAACGAACTATAGAACGCGCGAAGAATGGTGGATCTATGGTCCACATTCCTTGCTCCGATATATGGTGGATAGGAGCTTTGGAACTCCGGGCTTCGGCAGTATCCAAGGCACTCCCCAATGAATCTCTCGGAGTGTCAAATTGGAAAAGTCACGAAGTAGGGTGGATCAACGGTCCACGATGACTCCGATGCTTCGGCCTTCGGGAGTTCTCAACCCACGCGACCCCACTTTTCCTCGAAGTGGCTATCCTCTACAGGTTCTTAACTCACTAACATGTGGCACACATCCCAGGTGTCTATGTCATCCTTGGTGACATCAGCATGGCCACATCACTTCCAGACTTCGAGACTTCGGGAATTCAAAATATTTTACCTTAGCATTCCTCAAATCTCCCGAATTATGAATTTTTGATCTACTTTACCTTTCGAGGTCCACATGGTACAACTGTCAACAATTAAGTTGGTGGCATGTGGCCCCACATGTTAGATTTTTTTTGGTCTAAAAGGGTTTTCAAAGTCCCATTCTGACTAACATGTGGTAGGAATAAGGAATTCTACATCACCCTGGGTGATGTCATCATGTCGCATCACTTTAGGACTTCCGAATTCGAGACTTCGAAAGGATTCACCTTAGAACACCTCATTTCTCCTGAAGTGTCGAGCTCCTGAATATGTTAATCTATAGTCGTGGCTTACCCCTTGCTCTTGGCTTGATCTATGGCTCTAATCTGACTTCAGCCAATCCAACAGTCCAACACTTCTTCCTAGATCTACAGTGTAGATCCTCTCCGGAACTTCAGAACTTTGGGCTTCGACCTCTTTTCTTATAACACATAAATTTTCCGAAGCCACAAAGTTCAAAGGACTTAGGGGTTTAACTTTTATACAGCTTCTCTACATCTGACGACTGTGAAGGTTTTGCCTTCTCTCGAGCAGATCCTACATCCCAATTTCAACCTCACAGATCAACACAACGGTTGTTGCAACTCCTTTATCTGTTTCCATTCCATAAACCATTATACCTCTTCAGCTTCATAACACGGCCAAGGTATTCTCTTGGCACCCAGGGATGTTCTGAACCTCGATTTTTGTCCCTTTAGACAACAATTCACTCTGAAATCTTGTCTCGTTAACCACTAACATGGCCCATCTAGGATCAGTGTCGAAACCATGGCTCTGATACCAATTTGTGACGTCCCCGGCCATCAACCTCTGTCGAGTAACGCTACCCAGACAACCTTATATTTACTTGCTAGCTATGATACCAATTTGTAACCTTCTCGGCCTTAAATCGATAGGCCAGGCAACATTACCTCGAAAACTAACATGCTCGAGCACACACACACACACACACACACACACACACACACACACACACACACATATATATATGAATATATTTCTAATGCAATTTTAACTAGACATTAACATTTTGTACATACACATATTATTGCAAAAGCGACAATGACACATACCAATAATTAACAGATGATTTGTGTTCTGATATCACATGACTTAATGCAGAAATAATAGTAAAAGCATACATGCAGTAATCACAGACAAACCATAGATGTAACAACATATATAATTACATAGCATGTAAATGAACAGAGAAATGGGTACTTATATTTTAATTGGAGACCACCAACTACGTGCAGACCTTCCACGAACCTCCCAGCCTTAGACCATGCTACTCATCACGCTCAGTAGTGAATCACCCCCGAGTTAGGACTAAACTCCATCGGGCAAGGGATTTCTAGACTTGGCAAGGACAACAGCGAAGTTGCACAGAACAACAGGAAGGATTTTTATCCCAGGATCCACTTACGCCCATAACCCATAGACCCTCATTCCCCACATGCCTGTTCCACCCCACGAGGGTACATATTCACTATTACAAGTCCATCGGCTACTACACCTCCCTTTCCTTGGGCTTCAGCAACAGGCTGGACCAAAAGTGTCAGATTATTGTAGCTTCTACAAGACTCCCTCTAGGAGAACTCACTTCCCTAGAAAAATCTCTCACTTGGGCGAGTTTCTCAAAGGCCTAACAATCTGATTCTTCAATTCAACTCTTAAGTCAAATGGACACAAGTGATGTCAACAACAGTGATGGTAACAACTGAAAAATGGGTAAGGACACAGAATATGGCAGCAAGCCAAGCTCAACCAAGGAACTGTGTTGGCAACAACAGCCAACCACTAAGACACAACACAGGCTCAGGCACAATACAGGTGCATTGGGCTTCATGGGAAATATGCAAGACAACTCCAGTATCTGCAGGTTACAATGGTGCGTGCATCAGTGGGGAGTACGACGGACTTCCAGGGTGGCTAACCTCACGAGAGTGTAGCCGAAATGGTGAAGGGTGGTGAGAATCATGAGAATCATGAGAATCCTCATAGTCGTGAGAATGGTGAGGGAACCCCCCAATGGGTTGACTTGTCCACCTAAAAAATCCATGTGCGTAGGTTGACACATGTCTCCCTAAAGTTGCATGAGCTCCACTTAACACTCGTCCCCTTTCCCCAGAAACTTAGGACCACACGGTTAAGTCAAACCTTAGCCTCTAAGAAATAATAATATAATATTAATCCTTTAGAGGTAAGCCCTCTAGATTAGCCCCTATTCCTAGAAACTTATCCCCTTCCCTACCTAGTGTAGCTTAGTCCCCGATAACTCCTTCTTTATGGAGGGTCTACACGCAGTGATGTAATTTTTATTAATGATGTGAGTATTTACATATACAAAATCAGGCTCATTGACCTTAGCATCTGGCTCACCAGCCTAATAAACACATAAGCCTCTCAACTTATAACCACTCGGCTCACCAGCCTATAAACATAATTACAATTCAGCAGGGGCTCGGCCTTGGGGTGTTACACAACCATTTTGGGAGTTAGTGTTTCTTGTTTTCCAATTTTTTAAGCATATAAATGCCATTTTTTATGACAGTCACGTATGTATGCTTGATGAGAGTGTCTCATTCTGTGTACATACATACGCTGACTATGAAAAGAATGCATACACGCACAATCGTGTCAAATTTTGGAGCGTGTGGCCCCCAAATCCATCTAAAAATTGAAATAAATGAATAGAATTGCAGTAAAGGAAAGGAGTACCTGGTCGGCCCAAGAACGAGTCGATTTTGTCCACCAATGCTCTCCAAATGTCCAATTGAAGCAAGAGGGTTTTGACTAATTTTGGGAATTTTCAAAGTGCAATGGTAAAAATGACCCTTTTTACCTCTATTTATAGACTTTTTTACCCTATTTTGATCTGGTTTGGCTCTTAATTATTCTCTTTTTGTTGCTCAGTGAATGTTTTGGTTATTCTTGGTGATCTTTTTGTCATTTAAACATATTTTATCCTTTGGTTTTGGTATTATTTATGGATGGGTACTACTTATACAATCTTGTGACAAAGTTGTGTTACCCTATTTTGATCTGGTTTGGCTCTTAATTATTCTCTTTTTGTTGCTCAGTGAATGTTTTGGTTATTCTTGGTGATCTTTTTGTCATTTAAACATATTTTATCCTTTGGTTTTGGTATTATTTATGGATGGGTACTACTTATACAATCTTGTGACAAAGTTGTGATTTCTCCATTTGCATCTAGGATAGGTTTACACCACCTTGTATTTTGCATTCTATTGACGATTTTCACATTGCCATAGGATCGACCCCACCGAAGTGTGACACAGAACCTTCTATGTTGCTTTAGAAGTGTCGTAATTAGGTGGTAGAGCCTTTCCCTCCATGGATGCCCTAGGTATATCCTTGTGTTGCATTTTGGCATCCATGATGTGAGTTTCATGTAGGATCAGGAGTCCTTCTTAGCCCCATCATGACTCGGTTTTCAGCCTCATTTCTCTTCTCAAATGATTTTTCTGGCTTCAACCCTTGGGAATCCCCTAGAGCATGGTTTGTTTCCTTTCAAGCTCATTTAAACTATGAAACTGACATCTAGCAAGAGATTATTTATCCTTTTCATCCTTGCATAGATTACATACGAAAAGGAGCCCCCTTGGAGTCTCCTTTAAGCCCTTTTCAGGCTCCCTAAAATTGAAAATATTTACGATCAATCTTGTTTCCCTTCATGCTCGTCAAACTGAAATTTGAAGGCACATCTGTCCGACAATATTTTACCCCTTTTTCGGTCTGAATGGCTAATTGACAAAAAAGGTATGCCCTAGGAGCTACGGTTCACTAGGAGAGTTTTCTCAGCTATAAGTTTACCCCTTTTTCAGGCCTGAGGAACTAAAGTGACACAAAAGGGCCATTCTCCTTGGTTTTGGTTTATCTCTTTTTTAGTCCTTGGAGATTATTTACAAAAAAGGACACCCCGCAAGTCTTCTTTAAGCCATTTTCAGACTCCCTTAATAGGAAAATATCATTGAGTGACCTTGTTTCTTTCACACTCATTAATTGGTCCAGAAAGAACATCTAATTGGCATAAGTTTAACCCTTTTTCCAGCCAATAGATTAACTAGGAAAAAGGTATACCTTTGAGGATACATCCCACTGGGCACGTTTTCTCAAGTATTAGTTTATCCCTTTTTCGGGCATGGGGAACTAAATTTACAAAAAAATGAACTATAGTTCTCTGGTATAAGCTTAAACCTTTTTCAGACCTCGGAGACTCAACTTACGAAAAAGGTGCACCTCGGGAGATTCATCTTGCCAAGAGAGTATTCCCAAGTATTGCTTTATACTTTTTCAGGCTTGGGGATATAATTGTACAAAAAAGAACACTTTGGAGTCTTCTTTTAGTGTTTTTCAGGCTCTCTAAAATTGAAAAACCATCGAGCTTACCTTCTCTAGGCTTGTAAAACTTTACAATGAAGAAGTCTCATTGCGTCATTCTGTAATCGCATCACATGTATCATTCTTGCATCTTTGGCCTAATGTCGGCTCCATTTTGCTATTACTGAACCTTTAGAGCATTCCTTAGCTGCAATCCTTGTAGCATTTTTTCCTTTGCAATATGACGCCTTGACCCATGGAGGAATTTTCCCAAGTGTCTTTATCCTGCACATGTCTCCTTGCACTGAGCATTAGTATGTTCCATGCGCTTGGAACCAGTTTTCTTGCACACGAAAATCATTCCTCCTTTGTAACTTATCATTCTTTTATTCTTTTTCAAGCTCATTAAATACGTGAAAAAGACAAAAAAAATCAAATATTCCAAAAAGAGGGGATGGGGAAACATTCTCTTTTGTTGGCAGCAATCTAGTCACCCTTGGAAAAAGCACATCCTCCAGTTTCTTCTACAAGCATTGGGATATAGTATGGCCTTAGGAAGTTGTTCTCATTACACAGAGTTGTGTCCTCCTCCATTTGGTTAATCTTCCAAACATATGGAGAGTTTGTGGTGCCTCTTGTGCCACAGACTTATGTCAATAACATGATTTCTGAGTATTTTCATGTTTCATGCTCTTGTCCAAGGGGAAGTATTGCAACCTGAGTCGGTCATTCTATGATCAGTCTCTTGACCTTCATGAGTCGGCCATCCTGAGATTTTTGTCAAGTTCACATTCAGAATCAATGCAGTTCGGTGCCTAATGATCGAGGTCCTCCAGTCTTTCCATTACGGCTTGTCGAATACCTTGAAGTAGTGAGTCTCATACTCCTATTATACTCCTACCTGAGTTTTGAAGATCTTGAAGCTATTGCTCGAGTTATGAAGTGATCATCTCTAGCCACAGGAAATAAAAGAAAAGAAAACAAGTCCCGGTCGGATCTTTGTTCTTCTCATGATTTAAAAAAAAAGGAAAGAAAAGAAAAGAAAAAAGGAAAAAGTGTGAAAACTATCCTAGCTGGCACATTAAAAATAAATAAATAAATCATAATAAACAAGAAGGTAACTTCACGGTTTCATGATGGTTATGTCAGGATTCTCATTGCTACAACTTCCCTTGCAGCTCCGCTCCATTTCCCAAATCTCCCTTCAGTTTGTTCTGTAAGCATTGGGATCTAGTATGGCATTAGGAAGTTGTTCTCGTTACATAGAGTTGTGTCCTCCTTCGTTTGGTTAATCTTCCAAACATATGGAGAGTTTGTGGTGCCTCCTATGCCACATACTTATGTCAATAACATGATTCCTGAGTATTTTCATGTTCCGTTCTCTTGTCCAAGGGGAAGTCTTGCAACCTGAGTCGGTCATTCTATGATCAGTCTCTTGACCATCAGTTTGTGATGCAAGCATTGGGATCTAGTATGGCCTTAGGAAGTGATCATCTATAGCCACAAGAATTAATGCCTCCTGAAGATTCATATAACATTGTACATCTTTCGATGATGTTGAGATGTAAATCCGTTGTGTATTATTCGTGGCTACACTTTATATTGGAATACACATTGGTTAGGTAGCCATGATTACTATATATGACATGGATCTACAATGTACTTTATTGGCATCCATGCTTAGTTTTTCCTAAGCATGGGTATGCCCACCTCGGTGATTATTATTTTATTGCAGATTATGCGCTCATGGATACTCGCTTGAGTTGAATTGAATCTAGTGCCTTCCCACTTTATTAAATATGTTTTAATGTATTTTGGCCATTAGTTTCTCTTCTGACCTCACACATTATGGGGCATCTGTTATAACTCAAAATGCCACTACTATGCATTTTTTATGTTGGCCTACTCATTCACACATATGCCAAACCTTTTTGTTGGAGTTCCTCGCAAAAAAAAAAAATTGTATGGTGTATGCACCCTGATACATATGCAGAGTGTGTACATATGCTAGATGCATACCTAAAATCCCGTGTACATACGCTAACTACATACCTAAAAGACCGTGTGTACTCTAAAAAATTGCAAAAACATATAAATTTTGCGCTTTCCGACGGAGTTTACAGGCTATTTTAGTTTGCACAACCATTTTACCTGTTGTAGCCCTTTTGAAAACCAAATAACCATCATTTCTCCATATTAAAAGGGCCCTAGGGGGTTCATTTGGATATATGAAAGAAGAGGCAAGTGAATTCTGCCAAAATTTCTCCCTTGTATTCTAAGCCTTTTTGCATCATGCTCTAAGTTTCATCCTTAGCATTCCCTTCCATCCATCCTACTTATACAATCCATCCCTTTCCCCTATATTGGCATGTTGGTTGTGAGGATGGGATATTCGGAATAATGCACTTGGATTCAAAGTAGAGGAACCCGTGCGAGGTTGGTGGAGTGGCGCCAACAAGATTCAAGTTGTAACTTTTAATTTTGTTATTAATAAAAGAGAAACTTCTTGTCCCAGATATTTATGTCTTTATGTTCACATTTATAAATGATTTTTATGAACATATATACTTTTATATGATCTTTATATTTATGCATATGTTGTCATAGTTTGTTCTGTAAAGTTCTTTCAGGCCGGCTTTGGGAGGAGGCCTACAATCTTGGAACAGACGGCAATAGGAAGGGATCGACAACAGCTGGAAGGATTTAAGGTACACATTTCGAACTTCTCTCTCTTCCCTTAATTATCATTAGGTCTTGTTGGATTTGGGTAGAATATAAGCTTTTCAGTCTTTTAAGGTGTCAAGGCTCTGCCGAGTCGCTAGACCCAGATTAGGGGGATTTTTCCCCATAGAAGTAGGGGTGTTGATTTCTATTTATTAGGAACACTCTTTAATGGTACAATATTCCCCTTATTATCTTCCCTTTTTAAGGGGATTCTAAGAGCATCTACATAACTGATTGGTTGTTTGTCAGCCTTATTTTTTGCAGAGGTTGAATCTTGATCATATCCAAGTCACGTCTTATCATTTGGTGATCTTTGAATATTAAGAATGTCATTCAAGATTTTTCAATTGTTCTCAAATCTTGATTGGTCATTTCCTTTCTCAAGTTCCCTATTTAGTCTAACAATTCTTGTCTCTGGATTCTTACAATCTTGTTGTTTTTTGTTGAGTTGTTTAATCAATAATTGCTTGTTTCTCTTGGCTTCTCAAAGTTGATTCTTTAGGTAAATGATGATTTTCTCTAATTCTTTGATGGTTTTTTAAACTTCTTTTTCTATTAATTGTTGTGATTTTTCAAATTCTAGAAGTTGTCCCCTTAGTAACTTGTTTTTTTATTTTTATACTTCCTAATTTCATCCAAAGCACTGATTAGTTCTGATTTTAGGTCTAATTCTCCTTCATCCTCAGATTTTTCTTCAATCTCAAAAGTATTTTTAGAAATATTATCTTAGGTTTCTATACCCATAAATAGATGTTATGACTCTTCATCTTCACTTTCTTTAGATGAACTCTTGTCCTCTTTGGTGTAAAAGGTCTTCTTCTTTTTGTTTTCGGTTTTGCCCCTTTTATGTTCTTTTTTATTGTAAGCTTCCTCTTCATCATTATCTTCTTGTTTGGGATAGGGACATTTGTTAGCAAAGTGTCCAATTTTTCCACAGTTGAAGCATTTGAAAGGTAACTTCCCTTTGTATTTTCCAGACCCTTTCTTGAGTTTTCTTATAAAGTTGGCCTCTTATTCATCTTATATATCTTAGTGATTTTAATTTGGCACATGCTTATGGTTCCTTTTTTCTTTTGATGCTTTGAAGGCTAATTCCTTTTTTGATGAATTTTCTTTCCCAGTTATCATTTCATATGCTATAAGAATCCCATGAAGTTCATCCATTGTAAGGTTGTCAAGATATTATTGATCTTCCAAGGTAGATACCTTGGCATAATATCTCATTGGTAATGATATCATCACCTTTTGGACAATAATCTTGTATGTTATCTCTTCTCCCAATGCTCTGATTGAATTGACTATTTCATCCACTCTTTGAAAATATTCTGCAATGTTTTCTTCCTCTTTCATCTTCAGACTCTCAAACTTCCCTCTATGTGTTTGAAGTTTAGATTTCTTGACCTTTCCATCTCCTTCATAGATGATCTTCATTTTATCCCAAATTTCCTTTGTTGATTTAGATTGCATCACTTTTACAAAAATAGAATTCGCTAATCCTCCAAGAATAGCATTAATAGCTCTTGAATTGTCATTATAGATCTTATTTGAATTAGTATCAGTAGGTGGAGTAGATGGAGTAGTATAACCATTTTCAACAGATTTCCAGACATCACATCCAAGGGCCATCAGATAGATTTTCATTCTTATACTCCAAAAAGAATAATCATTTCCTCTAAACAGTGGTGCTCTATTGGAGGACATTCCTTATTTTTGATCCATTTGATCTCTTAAGAATATACCTTCCAGTGGTTAAAATATGGTGAAGGCACTTGCTCTGATACCAATTGTTGAAATATTGGCCAATACTGAGAGGGGAGGTTGAATCAGTATTGCTTCTTTTTTAATATTTTTAATAATAATTAATTATTAAATTTATTAATCACAACAATTTATCAACAAGAATGTACTGAATACAAAAAATTAAATATAACAATAACAAGTACAAGTTACAATCATGTGAGAGACAACAATCTCTCTTCTTCTGAACACCAATGATACAAATTTTATGAGCAGAATGAAATGAACACAGATTATTATTAAAATATGCTTAACACAAAATAAAAGATATACAGTGAAACTGGTTTCTATTAAATAAGGAAATAAGCTGAAACTGTAAAATGCAGCGGAAAAGAAGCTCGCTAGAATGGTGGCGTCTTATCTATGAGAAGAGATGTGACAATTGTGCTCATTCACAAGGAGATGAGTACAATGAGGCTATGAAGACCTTTTAAAAATAAGAAGGAATTCCAAAAACCCTAGACATCCAAAAACCTAACCCTAGGAGATGAAATGCCAAAAGTCATGTGGGCCCCATTCGGGTAAGTTAGTACATCAACTTCCTGGGGTCATAATTTTTGCATATGATCTTTGTTTTAGGTGCACGATAGCCCATTGGAAAGGTCTATCCGAGGAATACAAATTTTTCCATAATAACCTAACCCCGTGTACAATGCGACATTGGTGAGACCTAAAAACATTGTTTAGGGCCTCAAAATGGCCCCGAAAGTCAGGGACCCAAAAACTAGAAAAAATCTCCCAAACTGGAAAACTACCAAAATGAGCCAGTTGGAATAGGTGGGAGGCCACTGACATCCATCTAGATAAAACCTCCCCACTTAGGAAGCAATGGTCTCCATTGCGTTGAGTACCCCCATCAGATGAGGAAATTTATGCTGAATTTGGCCCCGGGTGAGCCACTTTCCTTGGTCCAGGAGCTGCCCTGCTTTGACAACTCGATAACGTTGGATCCTTTGCTGGTGAGTGCGGTTGACCTATGTGTCCACAATATGATCATTGGATGCATGTTTTATGCATTCGGAGTTGAGCTCTGTTGGTGTCAATTGTTATGCTACCTCTGAGGTGTCCAATAATGGTGGGAAATAAGGCCGAAGGAGATCCACGTTGTCACCCATAGCCTTGGTGATGGTGTACAACCCATAACGGAGTGGGAAAAGCTTTCTATGGGGCCCTGTAAGGGGTTCTTTCTACAAGTGGAACTAAAAATTTTCTCCCACCTAAAAATTATGTGGCACCCGATGTTGATCATGGCACTGCTTGTACTTGGCATTAGAGTTCTCTAGGATATCTTGAACTTGTTGGAAAATGCGATGGATCCTCTCAATGAACCGGATGGCTTTGTCAGCTTCAGTTGGAGTGGTAGATGATTTGGCCGAGGTGATCGCAAGGGCTAGTGCAACATCTATGTGAGCCAATGGTTGGAATCCCAACCCCACCTGAAAGGGGTTGTGGTCGGTTAAGCTATGCAAGGATTGATTGTAGCTATGTTGAACATAGGGAAGACTCTCATCCCATGTGTGGGGGTGCTTGTAATTTTTTATGCGTAGGATATGCATAATCATTCAATTTATGACCTCGGTTTGGCCATCTGTCTGGGGGTGGAAGGTCATGGATTTGGTGAGCTTGGTGTCCAGTAGTGACCATAGGCTCGACCAGAATGTGATAATAAATGGACTATCCTGATTTGAGAAAACATTTTGTGGGATTCCAAATTGTACCCAGACTCGTTCAAAGAAGAGCTTGGTAGTGGCCTCTGTTGTGATGCTCTTCTTGCAGGCAGCCAGAATCGTCATCTTAGAAAAGTGATCAACAACCAAAAAAACACAATCGTTTCCCCTCTTGGTGGATGGGAGGCTCGACATCTAATCCATTGATATGGATTCCCATGTCCTATCAGGAGTAGGAAGATGGGTGTACAGGCCCTATTTCTTAGTGGTTGGTTTGGCAATAGTGCAGGTAGTGCAGGACCTGATATACTTGCCGACATCCTTTCGAAGTTTCATCTAGTACAAATGTTTCTGTAGCATTGCCACTATATTTTCGATGTCGAAGTGTCTTGCCACCCAATTGTAGTGGGATTCCCATATCATCTTTGCTCGCTCGCTTGATGGAATGCAGATATGGCCCAGACAGCATAACAACCCATCCTGAAGATGGAAATTAGTGACAACTACGTTTGCACCCAACATTTGGTAGGTGGTGGTGAAGTACAAGTCTATATCATAGATTTTAGGCCATCCATAGGTCTCATGGTTGCAAGAGTCTAGCACCGTGGTGAGTTTAGCAACTGGCAGTCTGCTGAGGGAATCAGTGGCTTGGTTGGTACTTCATGTTTTATACTTGATGTTGAGGCAGAATTCCTAAAAGTATGTGGACCACTTTTAATGGCAGTCATTCTACAATTTTCCTTCTGTCTGCATGAACTACAGTGGCTTATGATCAGTGTGGATCACTGTCTCCTTCTCAAGAATGTAATGTCTCCACTGGAAGCAGTCTTGCACAATGGAGTACATTTATTTTTCATAAGTAGGGTATTGATGGATAGCATTTGATAGTGTATCACTATGATAGGCCATGGGGTGGTTGTGCTAAGTGAGAACGATGCTCACAACATAGTCTATATCATTTGTCTCGATCTCAAAGGGATGTTGCAGGTCTAGTAATGAAAGTATTGGGGATGAGCACAAGCACTGCTTCAAATCATCGAACGCTTTTTGTTGGGACTGGTCCCACACAAATTTCACCTTACCACCACCCCTTGTTACTTAGCTGAGGGCCCATAAAATATGGGAGAATCCCAACACGAATCTACAGTAGAAATTGGCAAGGCCCAAGAAGCTCTAAAGCTCAGTGAGTGTGGTTGGGGCTGGCCAATCACAGATGACCTAGATATTGGTTGGATCCACATGTATGCCATGCTAATCAATAATGTATCCCAGTTAATGGACCTTGTCCATGCCGAAGGAGCATTTTTCCAAGTTTGCATATAGCTTGTGTTGTCGCAGGGTGTGCAGAACCTGTTGAATATGCTACAAATGTTTCGCCCATGTCTTTTTGTAGATGAGGATGTCATCTAGATACACCACTACAAAAGTATTAGTGAATGGTCATAGGATATCTTCCATCAACCTCATGAAAGTGGTCGGATCATTTGTCAAACCAAAGGGCATGACCAACCATTCAAAAAGACCTTCCTTTGACTTGAAGGCAGTCTTATATACATCTGTTTGTTCTATCGGGACCTAGTGGTAGCTAGACTTCAAATCAATATTACTGAAGTATTTGGCCCCCATGAGCTAATCAAGGAGGTCTTCGATTCAGGGAATCGAGTACCAGTTTTTGACTGTGATTTTATTCAGGGCTCGGTAATCAATGCAGAGTCACTAGGTTCCATCTTTCTTCTATACCAACACGATTGGGCTCCCACAAGGCTATGAGTTGGGATGGATGTGCCCCTTGTGGAGAATTTCTTGGATCTTTTGCTTGATCTCCTCATTCTCTAGCAAAGAGCAGTGATAGACTGGCCCATTGGGCAGCGGTGCATCGAGGGTCATATCAATGGGATGCTTGAGATGACATTGTAGAGTTACCCCGATAGGTGAGGAGAAGATATCTGAGTATTCTTCCATGACCTTATCCACTTGCTTATGTTGTGTGGAGAGGTCGTATGGAGGCTCTAGATGTGGTTGTGATATTTCGCTCATTCTGAGAGAGAATCATGAAGAAGAAAAACTTCCCCATCTGAGAGATGACCTTCATGCATTGCTTGGCAGAGATTAAGGAAATAGCACTAGGTGGGACTGCCTCAGGTATCTTGTACAATTTCTTTTTCAAATTAATAATAACACTGTGAGGCCTAGACTCATATACAGCATGATGTTTCCATAAATATCATTGGTCCAAAAGAACATTACAAAATTCGAGAGGAGCAACATCAAACAATACCTTATCTTTGAAGAGCTTGATGTTGTATGGCAGGCAACATTGTTGGCCGACGTGGATATCGCTTCCTTGGAAGAGCCATCCAATGGTGTAGGGTTTTGGGTGTGGTGTTGTCAGCAGGGTGAGCCTCTTGACAACCTCTACTGAGATGAGATTCTTCTATCTACTACTATTAATAATGAAGTGCAACGGGGTACCCTTCACCCACATCTATGAATGAAAAAGGTGTTCACCTTCCTCTGGCTTGTCTAGTTCACCAGGCTGGAGCTTGGTGGTAGAAACAGTAGCACTAGGTTCTATGTCAATGATCTGTCTCTCCCTTTTTGGTTCTGAATCATATTCGGAACCTGCCACTGATTTAGAGGCTTTCACCTTAGCCACCATCGACGTCTTTGAGCATAAATTGACACTATTATGCCAGGGTCTCTTATGGAAGTCGCACCACTTCCGAATATCTTTATTTGTCTTTCCGGTGTCCTTTTATGATTGTGGCTTGGACTGGTTATCCTGAGGCTATCCATATTTTCTCTGTCCTTTGTTCTGTGGATTGGGTCTGTCCTTTCCTGGCTTTTTCTATGAGGGCTTCCCAGGCCCAAACTTTTCACGTCTTTTGTTTAAGGTTCTGCTCGATTTTGACGGCATATCGATAGGTCGTGCCCAAGGACAAGATTTCTAGAAACTCCATTTTGTCCTGGATGTATATATGCAGACTATCATGATACTTGAGCACCTAATGTCTCTCAGAATATTTGATACCCAGGTTGGTGTGCAAGGTATGGAAGATATTTGTGAACTCTTGAGCACTGCTTGGTCTATTTCCTGCCATGGTGTGGTCCATTTTGTGTACAGGTCCTAATAACTTCTGACAGGGTAGTATTGTTCCTTAATAGCATCCCTAAAGGACTCCCAGCTGACTGCAACTGTAAATAAAGAGGTTTCTTCTATTTCCTTTTGCTCATGGAAATTTTCCCACCAATATTTGACATGGGGAATGGATTTGAGGAGCGCAAAAGTAATATTTTCTCTATTCGAGAAGTTATGGACAGAGAAATACCCTTCTAGTAGATTCAACTATTTGTCTACAACATCTTGGTCTATCTGACCTTCAAATAGAGGAATATCAAATTCAATTTGTACCTTGAAGGGGGAGATGCCTCTATTTGAGGAAGATGTGTCACATGTTGGTAGTCGCGGAAGGATTTGCGCAAAACTATCCATCATCTCATTCCTCTGTTGTGTGAGGGATTCCTCGAGCAACATTTTGAAAGGATATCATGTCCCATCGTATTTCATTTCTCCTGCCATGACAGGTCACTTGGGCATGTGAGAAATGTTTTCCTCAAGAGAAACAAGCTCGAGACCCAATTCTTTGCACCCTGGCCTCATTGGGGACATGCATTAAGAATGACAAGGAGCAGATCGCTATGATACCACTGATCCATATTTTATGAGCAGCATGAAATGAATACAAATTATTATTAAAATATGCTCAACACAGAATAACAGATATACAGTAAAATTGGTTTCTATTCAATAAGGAAATAACCTGAAACTGTAAAATGCAGTGGAAAACAAGCTTTCTAGAATGGTGGCGACTTATCTATGAGAAGAGATGTGACAATTGCGCTCATTTGCAAGATGAGTACAATGAGGCTCTGAAGGAATTTTTACAATAAATGAAAATGATAAAAACCCTAGACATCCAAAAACCTAACCCTAGGAGATGAAGTGCCAAAAGTCATGTGGGCCCCGTTGGGGTAAGTTAGTACATCAACTTCTTGGGGTTATAACTTTTGCATACAATCTCCATTTTAGGTGCACGATAGCCTGTTGGAAAAGTCTATCCAAGGAATACACATGTTTCCATACAAATCTAATTTCATCTACATTTCAATTGTGGAGAGCC
Organism: Picea sitchensis; assembly: GCA_010110895.2. Lineage (NCBI taxonomy): Eukaryota > Viridiplantae > Streptophyta > Pinopsida > Pinales > Pinaceae > Picea > Picea sitchensis. Next base: position 21,128 of record SNQJ01S0074137.1, on the reverse strand, counting down.
CTAAAAATGTTGTTTAGGGCCTCAAAACAGCCTCGAAAGTCACGGACCCAAAAACTAGGAAAAAACTGCCAAACTGGAAAAATACCAAAATGAGCCAATTGGAATAGGTGGGAGGCCACTGAAATCCATCTAGATCAACCAACTCAAGGAGACACCAATCCCCTGGTTTTAGAGCACCAACTCCCTTATTTCATGGCACTAACTCTAGGAAGCACCAACTCCTTTGTGAAACAGGCTTTCACCTATAGAGGACTTCAATCCTCCCAAGATCCTCCCCACCACCCTCACTATATAAAAATGTTTACAGTTTCTTTCTTGGACAATGCTACTACTTATCATCTTTTGATATAGATTGCAGATACACTCTCCCTCCAGTATACCTTTTTGTTTATATGATATACCAACATGTATGAATTTGAAATATTGTGTCTCTTTTTAAGAAACAATGCACCTCTTCATTTAATTTAATAATAATGCTAACATTTTGTCATTAATATTTTTTTTTTAATTCAAAATAATTCAAATCCATTGTAAGTTATTCATCATTAATGGAATATCTAGGTGCTAAAAACTGTTTACTGTTGTTGTAACAGTTCCTTGAACAAACCCTAATCCTGAGGTGTTAATTATATTTAATCATATTTTTATCCTTTATGAGTCGATCTAAGTTATGGATTGACTCTTCTTATTTTGGTCACACACTTCCATATTGATCCAATGATCTACAATCAATTTTCTATTGAAATGGACACTTGACACTTAGAGGAGGGGTGAATCAATGTCACAAAACTATGGACAATTTTCCACTTTTCATAAATTATTTGAACAACATATATTTATTTCAATTTCTCAACCAATATATAAAAAAATAAATATTTTATTTATTTATTTAACTTGAATGACTACATAAGATAAATCTTTGAATATCTTCATCTTCAAACAATTATGAGAGACCCATCTCTTTGTTATAAGACCCAGCTTGTAGTTCTCAGATCCAACTGAGAAATGAGGAATCCAACCCTCAGAAAAAGTCCTAGCTTGTTGATCTCAAATCCAACTGAGATGTGAGGAATCCAATCCTCATACAAGCCCCAATTTGTAAATAGGCACCAACTTGATAGAATGAACCTTCATTCAATCCATTATATATAAATATGTATACTTCAACAAATTCAACTACATCTTTTGTTCACCATACTTCTTTGTTATATAGTCTCCCAACTGGTGTGAGATATGAAGCATTGTGTCCCTTTGTTTGAACCATCGTACCTCTTCATTTAACTAACTAATATTGATTTCAAACTTTTTCCTTATGAGTTGATCACAGACATGGATCGACTCATTATATCATACTCATGCTTCTGTTGCGTTCTCGGTTCACCAAAATATCATATTCGATCTTTTATCAATTCTCTGTATTGTTCTGATGTTAACTTTCTGTCGAATGAAATCTATATGAGGCACTTCCTTCAAACCATTTACATATGACCATATGCGCAAAACCACGGGCTTATTATTTAAGTGATGTTTCCATCGCCTCATGGCTTATGTGTTCATAAACCGTGACCAGTGGTTGGAAACTGGTCCTCCAGACTTCAGCCTTCGGGTGAATTATCTCTTAGAATCATCCAATCTTCCGAAGTTTGAACTTCTCGAAGTGGTTACCCCTCACAAATCTAATGGTTAGCATGGTTCCTGTAACCAAATCAATGGTCTAGCTTTGATCCGTACACTATCCTTCCACAAATTAATCCAACGGCTATGACTTAATCAAAGGTTGGGATGGATGACCATTATTTACTTTGGAACTTTGTCCTTCAGGACTTCCAGCCTCTGCAATATTTCAACGTTCCGGAGTACATTTCACTGAAGTAGATCGGATGGTCGATATATTCCTTCTCGACAGACGGTCAGATCTTACTTCAGAGCTTTGGCTCTCTGGGACTCCAGGTTACTAGAACTCTAAGGTAGTTCAATCCCTTCAGAGTGATAACCTACCTAATAAGTCATAAAGTGGTGGTGACCGCTTGTTGTCGGTTAACACCTTCGCTTACACTATCCTTCCACTATTTTTTATCAACTGTTGAGATCTCTCCGGAAGTAGATCAATGGTTAGCATTACTTCGTGATTTACATTTATCGTATCCTTCCACTATACTTGATCAACGGTCGAGAATGCTACCGAATTAGATCAACGATTAGTGTTAGCTTCGGCCTTCAGCGCTTCGGGGCAGTTGCTAGTGGTAGAAACTGGTTTCCCCCAAAGGAATACTCCCGGAGTGACGTAACTTGTTGATGTCACAGCGGAATTGGCACTGGCCGAGTGGCTACCACGTGTCACCTAGATTCATGACTTACGTAACCTAAAGTGCCATCTGGACCTAGACAATTGTCACCATATGATTGTGCCATGTGTCCTTGCTGACATGGATCTTCTGATGTGTCACATGTCCTCCTACTGGATCTAACAGTCATAGGTTCATATGAATCCTTGATCCAACTACTGTGATCAATTCTAGATCAATGGTCTAGATTCATTTCGGCCTTCAGAACTTTGGGTTATTCATTTTTTCCCACTTCCGAATTCTCCCGGAGTGAGATTCCCTGAAGAATAAACCTTGAGTAACTTGACTTCATATAACGATCCTTCTTTGACCTGAAAATCTTAACACGATCCAACGGTTGTAGGGAATTCGACTATTCAGGATCTCGGGCCCTTGGCCTTTCTTATTCTATCCTTCCACTTTACTCAATCCAATGGTCGGGATATTTATCCAACTGTTCCTTAGATCAAACGAGTGGCGTTTCTTCGTGAATTTGGGCTTATGGAATTCTGGTTCAATTCAAACTCCTTTCTGCCAAAGTGGTCAGTGCCAGAGTTGAATTCCTCCTTCCCTTTATTGCGATCTGACGATTACCATATTTCACTCCATATCAATGGTTGATGGTAATTCATGACTTCTCCCTTCGTTGCTTTGGGTAGTTGTTACCTTCCGTAAGCTCTAGCCTGAAGGATCTTTAACTATGACCCATCCAATCGAGGGCTATGACCTCGTTCCAATATTTCGGTGTTAACCTCTCATCAAGGATCAATGGTCGTGCTTAAACCAGCGTGGAGATCTATGATCATGCATGATTGCAAAGTCCCAACTAACATTACCTTTAAAATCGTCATCGAATTCCGCAATGGAAGATGCACATTGGCGGATGGACGAGTGTGAGTCATCGATTTGTTGACGGGTGATGATAAATGATCGTCGTGGATTATGGAACCAAAATCTGTGTGGATGTTAACTCATCCTGTGAATCTCTCAATGGCTCCATGTCATCAATCTGCCTTCACTGAGATCTAATGGTCATGACTTAATCGGATTTTGATTCGACGGTCTTCCTCTGCAACTCCCAGATCTGACGACTATTGTGACTTTCTACTGAATTCATCCTTCAACAGTCACGATATATTTGTATTCCTTATAGAATGTCTCATGTGCATCATCTCGTCTGATCTTCAATTAATGTTCTTCCTTCTGATATGTTCATCGCTATTTCTTCTGATCTTTTAATAAATTTTCCTTCATTACTCCTTTTGTACATTGATTCTCTCCATGCTACCTTTTCTGAGATTTAGAATCATAGGATCACTTTTGATCCTATCGTGATCAACAGTGATCATGAATTACTTCTACCACAAGGTGATCTTCCTTTTATCTTATTACTTTACATGTTTGACTCATGTTTCCATCAATGACAACACACAATCAATAATGTCAACAATCTCCCCCTTTGTCATTGAGGGAAACATATTTGTAAAACAAAAATGAGTTCATTCCTTTGCTCCCCCTATCACTGATATTCTTTTCTATCTAATAGAAAAATTTTGTTCTGCTTAACTTTGTTTTACTGCTTCTCTCCCCCTTTGACATTAATGACAAAGAGTGAGGCTCTAACTGTTTTTCTCCCCCTGTGAATTTACTAGCTGCTTATCTCAGTTCATTGGGATATTTTTGTTCAAATAAGTAGTCTTATTGATACCAACTTGTAGTGATACCAATTGATTTAATATCAATTTTGTTATCAATTGATCTTTGTTGATTGATACCCCTTGAACTTATTTGCTACTTTTTCTCTTCCCCCTTTTTACAAAATGGCCAAAAAAAAAAAAATCTTGTTCTCTCAGTTTTACTCCCCCTAAGGTGATGTTATCCTTTGTCAATTTTCTCCTTCTTGTATTCTACAACTCCCCCTATCAGTGATTTTTCTTTCTTTGGCTAAAGGATTATGACATCATCAGGATTGTGTCATATTCTTTTATAGGGACTTCCCTTTCTTGAGCTTGATCTATTTCATATTGAATTTCACATTCCTTATTAGGACCTTCACCCATCATTTTCTTGTTATTAATTTCTTCATCTTTCAGGTGCAAGATCATCTTTCTTGCTTTCTCCTTCAGATTTTCTTCTCCATATCTTTGTATGAGAAATTCTGCTTTTTGGACCTTTTCTTTCTAATTTTGTTTTTGGAGATTTGTCATCTCCTTTCTTCTTCCAAATTTTATTAGGTTTTCTCCCTGAATTGAATGACTTATTTAAGGATTGACTTTTTAAACTCTTGTAGCTTTGGGATTTGTGCCCAAACCTATCATAGTTTTAACATCTCCTTGTATGAAAAAAATTTGTTGTGTGCCCAACAAAATTGCATCTCCAACATTTAATTGAATTTTTGGATTTTCCTGCATATCGTTTCTCTAGATTCTTGCAGTCCATTGCTTTATGGCCAAAGTTATGACAAGAAAAGAAATAGCCATTGAAGGTATTTCCATTACACTTGAATTTATTTTGTCTTGAGAGATCTTTCTTTTGATTTTCTTCTTCCTTTTTACTTCTATAGCTTCCTTCCTTAACAAAGTTCATGACTTGTAATTGGTTTGTGATTGCACCTTTTCCATTTGAGAAGGATGTTACTTTCTCATGTTTGTAAATGGTGCTCCATTTGTCATTGCCTTCCTTTTTATTGTATCCAAGACCAATTTTGTCATCAACTAATCTTTGACTATTCCAAATCTTATCTAGGATAACTAAGCTATTCTAGAATTTGACATATTTATTTGTCTTTTTATCCATCTTTTTGAGATTGACTATTTCCAATTTCAACATGTTACATGTCTCTTCCTTTTTAGTTAACTGAAACTTCATGGGTTCTTCCACTTTCTTAGCATGTTCAAGTTGAGTCTTTAGATTGATGACTATTCCTTCTGTCTCATCCAAGACTTCTTTGCATTTAATAGTTTTGTCATATGTCTTCATTTCTTCCATATCTTTTGTTAGATCAAAAACTTTAGTTTTCAATATTTTGATTTCTTCCTCGTATTCTAGTTGAATCTTTTTGAGGTTGATGGCTTCTAATTCAAACATTTGGCATGATTCCTCATTTTTAGTTATTTGGATCTTCTGGGCTTCTTCCTTTTTCTTAGCTTCATCAATTTGAGTCATTAGATCTGCATTAGTACTTTCATTTATCTTTTTGAAGTTGATGATTTCCAATTCCAACATGTGGTAAGAATTTTCTTTCCTAGTTAATTGGATCTTCGGGACTTCTTCACTTTCTTTAGTTTCCTCAAGTTGAGTTTTTAGACTGTTAACCAATTCTTCTGTTTCTTTTAGTACTTCTTTTATTTTATTGTCATGTGTCTTTAATTCTTCCATCTCTTTTGTTATATTAGCAACTTTGGTTTTCAAGCTTTTGATATCTTCTTCTTTGTTTTCTAACTGGATGTTTTGCTCATGCTCTTCATGGTTAGATTGATCTAACTGTTGTAGTAGCAACATATTTTTTTGTTGAACTTTCTTCAAATCTTCTAGAGTGCACATAGTTGTGTACTCAATATTGTTAAGATCATCCATGGGAACTTTAATATGCATACAATTTCCTGGTTCCATATGAATCTCTTCTATTGCAACCGTAACATCAGTCTTAATATTATGTATTTTTCTTTAGTGATTACTGAGATATGACTCAATTCCTTGATGAGGTTGTCTTCGTCATTGCTGACTGAGATTTGCATCAAATCCTGCATTTCATTCTTATTAGAAATATCTTTCTTTGTATTATGTTCTTCAATCTGATTGGAATTCTCCTTTTATTTATCGTGTTCCTTATCTTGATAAGAATTCTCTTCTTCAATATCCTCACATCTTAATCTCGAATGAGGAGTAAGCGAGAAGAGCCACCGCGGCTAGGGCCCAAACCCTAGCTGTCTCGCTCTGTTTTCCGAGTGCAGGGACGCGAGCAGCAGCCGAGCCCAGGATCCGGCAGCCCCCGCACACGCTTTGGCAGACTGGTCCGGCAGAGGGTTGGTGTTTCAGCCTGTGCGTTTGAATGAGTTGTTTGCAGGGACGCGTCCAGCAGTCCAGGGTTTACAGGGTCGCGGCCAGATTGAGTGCAAGGGCGTGACCTCTGTATACAAACTTTTTTTGTTGCTTGCTGGTGGCCGCCGCCTCCTTCGATGGCCCCAGTTTCGACCACC
>SNQJ01S0074136.1:36870-63304 GCA_010110895.2 Picea sitchensis | reverse complement strand
AACAAAGAGGTAATACACCACGAAGCATCGTAACATTTCAAGATTTGTCTAGGTCCTAAGGATCGGTCGGGCGGACATGCGGATGGAGTTCTAAGAGTAAAAGAAATATGGGATCACCCAAAATCACGGTGAAAATTTTGAAATTTGACTTAGTGTCAAGACTTCACGAGTGTGAAGGATATCGTGGAGGTGATGAAGCATTAGGGAATGACCGCAGATCGCGGTGAGATCTCAGAGAAAATGACTAAGTATAGGTGTATAATGGATATGGTGGAACACCACGGTGACTTTTGGAGGAGGCAAAAGTTATAACATGAATGAAATGTACTCATGAAATCGTGATAAACTTAATAAAAATTTCTAAATATGGGTGAAATGTTTTGACGACTGAGATTGAACTAAAGTCTAGATCAGACAGTTACTGAGTATCAAGGTCATGTTGAGAGTTATGATAGAGAAGATAATGGACCAACGGTTAATATCTAATTCAAATATATTCAAATGATTGCTGAGCATTGAAGCTATGATGCCTGAGCTAACAAATTTCTCTTCCCTGTCATGCCATTAAAAATATTTTTGATTAAATATTTTGAAGGGGGACATGAGAGTTAGTCATTAGAATTCATGTACAACAGAGTGCATATATTCACTCAAGAATTTATAAAAAAAGGGATATTAAATTCACAAGAAATAAGAAATAAATTATTTCTAAACCATGAACGTAATTTGAAGTAATAAAAATTCAGCAGAAAGATCAGTAAACCAAGACATGGATGATGCCCAAGGAACTTATAATTATGAAGGTGAAGGAAAAATATTTGGTATGGGTGTGGGGGATGTAGTAATAGAATCCAATGGGCATGGATAATATAGAAAGGGAGAAATCATGAACTTGGTAGAGACCATAAAAAGTTTGCAAAAGGATGTCCAGATTTATAAAGTAGATAACAAAAAGCTTATGAAATCCAAGGAGAAACAAGAAGTATTTAACATTAATTTAATGCAGAACTTGGAAATAATAGAGAAGAAGATGGATAAGGATACTGAGTCAAGAAAATAAGGGATTCACAGGTATCATGATGAGAGGAGAAGAACCATAAGTGTTGGAAGGCATCACCATCACTCCCCAAGGCATTCAACTAGGAGAGCACATGATAGTTCAAGTCCATTCCCTATTAGGAAGCATAAGAAGAGGTCTGGGGTGGATGAGCTACATGGAGAAATGAATAAAATCAAAACCACCTACATTTGATGGTGAACATAAGAAGGATGAGGATGCATATACCTGACTATTGGGCATGAGAAATTATTTTCAATTGCATATTTACTCTTCAGGCATGAAGAACAAGGTAGGGTTATTTATTCAAATGTGGAATGATTGCTTGAGGAAGCTACTAGATGAAGACATCCATACTTGGTGTGCAATGTATAAGACTCTCAATGGAAATATGATTGGAAAAATACTTCAATATGACAAATATGCATACTTATTGGGGATGCTAAGTAAGAAAGAGATCATCCATGTTTCATGATAAAACAAGAGTATTGAGTATGCATGAAGCTAAGACCATGGAAGCATGGAGAGATGGTTTGCCTAATATGTGAGAAGGTTTAAATTCAATTAAGGATGAACATAGGTACTCAAGGCAAGAGTGTTATGACAAGGATGCCTCACAAAATGATAAAAGGTCAAGACTGAAGAATGTTAAGGTAYGAGTCTATGTTCAACCATGAAGGCTTGGGAATCCACTACATGAAATCCACTCCTACTAATCAAAGTGCTTAGTGGAATCAAKCTGCAAAATTATATCATTGAGTGGATGAAATAGTGAAATTCCATTCACCATAAAGGGTTTCAATGTACACATAAAGTAGTACATTGTGGGCAAGAATTTTTTAAAAGGATTGAAATGTTAAGATTCTAGGCTTCTAATAAAGGAGGACAAAGTGTATTCATAGAAATAAGATGTAACATCTCCAAGGATTGGTCCTATAGTTTTGGAGATAGCACCTCCATGATTGTTGTTAGAGTAGAGAAGTGGAAGCATGGTTGGATAATAGAACTTTGGGGGTCAATTAATGTAGGTGTGCATACTAAAGAAGTGCCAACAGATGCATAAGAAATGCATCATGTGCAGATTGGTTTTGTAGGTATATATGCATACTTATGGGAAAGACACCACTAGGTGGATAAAAACTTATTTTGAGTCTCTTGCAACACTCCGAGAGCTATAGAAACAATAAATAGGAATTTTTTGATACAATGAGAGAATGTTGGGTGCACTCCTAAGGTGTTGAGTACATACCCAAAGTGGATTGGGATAGAAAGTCAAAATAATTCAAGCATGGAGATGAATTTCTAAGGGGAAATCAATAAAGAACCATAAGAAAGAAAATGGTTCCATGTGACTTGGTATGCATAAGAGAGGGTACCTGAAAGAACCCATCTCAAATGGAAGAGAGTTGTTGGTGATAATACAAGAGGTATGAAGTATCACTAGAATGTATGATAGCAAATAAAAGCAATGTCAACTACTTCCAGATAATCTCTATGAAATTGGAAAATAAGACATTGTGTAGCATCACAATATGGTGGAAATTGACTAAGGAAGTCAAGCTAAAAACCAAATGGGTGACCATGAGAGGAGAAAATAATGGTTCAATAAACTACAAGGGCTGATCTGTTCAGTCGAGAAAATGGATGAATCAATTTGGCCCAAAACTTAAATGGAGGTTGAAGATCTAAAGTCAATAAGAGAGCATGGCTGAGAATGTAATTTGGTCATGTATGTTCTTGGTCAGAAGGATCTAGGAAAAAAATAAAAAGGAATGCTGAAAGTTAATATCAACATAGTATGTAGATGGAAAATCAAAGGTAGTCAAGAGTGGAATTGGCTACAAAAGTGCTTAGGGAGGAAATAATCATGTGCAATGATTGCAGTGAGAATTGAGGACAATCGATAACAACAAAGAAGGCTATGCATGAGAAAAGAGTTTGCTGCAATTGTATAGCAACAAATATAATATGGCATGTCAGACAACCATACTTAGCACACGAACTGGAATGCATATGATTTTATGAGCATGCTATTGATGCATTATTAGTGCATATAGATATGCATTAATGAATGTATATTTGTTAATATATATAACATATGGAAGACTAGAAGTAGTTTATTATTATATATATGATTATGAAAGTTGCTAATGAAAATTTTTGTGCCATGAAATAAATAATTATTGCATGGCTACAAGTGTTGTTGATGATGTTGCTTCATATGGAAGACAACCATATGAAGGAAGCTCCTACGAATACAACTAGCCATGTAGCATTAAATGTATTTAAGTGTAACTATGTAGGTATAAATTTTATGTATTTATATTGCATAATTTCTAAAGGGGAATTTAGGTAAGAATTTCCCCAACTAGAGTTTATTACATAAATTACATTATTGCATAGTTTGAATGCATTAATGGAAATAATATACAACTAGGTGTGGTAAAGGTTAGAGGCCTATAATAATTATAAAAGCTGCTTGGATTTTGAATGCATACATGTGATGTAATAACATATTATGTGTTTTTTGGTTATGAGCTAATAACCAAAGCAATAAAAGGGTATGAACCTATTATAGGAATGAATACCAGTAACACTAGTCATTTATGAGGCCATGACATGGCTGGATATGGAAAGGATTTAGTGCCACACAAGTATCCAAGGAAAAATTCCTACTTTAGCTAAGGTTTGGATTGCAACCTTTTTTCTAACACTAAAAATCACCATAGAATTTTGTTCTTGGTGTAGTGTTCAGGTTGAAAAGGAAGGCATCCAAATAGTTGAGAAAGCAATATGAAGTGTATGGATGATGTGTTGGGGCATTGGCCAGACTTTCCAATTCACCATAGTGGGATACATGACTTAGATAAATGGCATCATGAAATCAATACAAAGGTGCATTGAATAGATATGCATGGTGAATTGCACTCATGAATAGTGTGTAAGAGGTAGAGCTACACTCATAGATGATTGAGTTGTTTATGCTTGAATGCATTTTTGTGAATGCATACATATATGATATTTAAAGGAAAGGATTACACTAAAAACTGAGATGTTACAATTATTGCTAACTCATGGAGTTGAGAGCATTTTAGGGGTTGTTAGCCATTGCAACAGGAAAGTTGCAAGTCAAGTAGTCACATGAGCAGTGACTATAAGAAAATTTTGTTTAGAAAACAAAGTAATAAAAATAATGATGTTGGAAGAATGAATGGCCTAATGGCTGGGAATTCCTATGCAGAGAATGATAATTTCATTCCACTTAATGAATGGTTTGATGTCTATGATTGAATTTTTAAGTGTAGACAATTCTAATATCACTATGTAAGCTTATGTACATATTTCAATAAAAGTATATTATGTAAGAAGCACTAATAATCTGTTGGATGAATGCAATATGGCAGCATTACAAAATAAATAAATAAGTGGTCTCAAGTATGGAGTTGCAGAAAGCCATAATAAAGACTCCTGCTTGCTATTGCAACAACCAAGAAAATTATGGGATAAAATTTCATATTTTGGGAAAAAGTTGAATTTTCCTTATGAAATATATTTGAATTTCTACATGAAATTAATATGATATTATCTCATGATTACTGTATGTGTGTGACACAAATGAAGTGATGATTATTGAAGTTGGGATGCTTAGGAAGAATGACTATTGTTGCGACATTAGAGCCTTAAATTGCAGATCCTTAGTGGAGATCTATTAATGAGTTGGTGCTCTCCTTGTGTGTGAAATCCTTGGAAATATGGATCATTGAAGGACTGTGTAGTAGTCAAAGGATTCCTGATCCTAGAAGGGTGAGTGAAGCAAGGAGGAGGTAGCTCAAGAGTTTCACAGTGACCGTAATTCCTTCTTGAAACAACTCTATGTAATAGAGCAAGAGACTTCCAGTTGAAGTATGAAAAGATGAATCAGGTGCTTGGAAAAAGAGCACCATAAAGACAACAAAATTCCAATATCAAAGGAATGGATATTTTTGAAGCATTTTGAATGTGCATGTATATAATGCACTAAGGAAAGTGCATAAATAAGTGGGAGGGAAATGTAATACCCCATTTTGATCCCAGTGTAATTGTACACATGTTTTATAGGCTGGTGATCTAGGACATTATAGGCCAGAGTGCCTGTGTGATTATTAGGCTGGAGATCCTGGATTGATAAAAGGACAACGTGCCTATTATTGTAAAATGTAAACACATACTATTAATAAAATACATCACTGCTGCAGACCAACCCAACAAAAGAGATGGGGGGCTAAACTCCACTAGAAAGGGAAAGGGGACTAAGAGTCTAGGAAAGGGCTAAGCTAAAGAGGCATAAGCCCAATGGAATATTATATTAATATTCCTTAAATCTAAATTTATGGATATGAATATATCCTAAGTTTCTATAGTGGGGACAAGGGATTTCCTTGATTTCCATGTGTCATAAAGGACACATGCATATGTAATTTGGGGGATATAGCATAATTTCCCATCTTTTGGGGAGTGGGATTGATTCATTCATTCATGATGTTGAGCATTCACTCATCCATGCTACCAACTGGTAACTAGGAATATTAGAGCTGAAGAAGAAGGTTATCAATCCCGTATGTTGAAGAGGAGGTTTGTTAAGCCCATGAATAGTTTTCTCTGGGTGAGAAACTACTGGGAATTGTTCCTCGATGCACTGGTAAATAGCTACAGAGCTCTGAGACTTCATTTCTGTGATATTTTTGAATCCCTAGAAGGGAAGTGGGGAAGTCAAGGGACTGTTGAGAAGAGAAGGGGCACACTTCCTAGAGCGGGACATACATGTGGGGAATGAGAGACTACAGGCTAGTTGCAATAGCTGGGCACCTTGGAATGAGCATTTCTGTTGATTCTTAGACCTTAGACTGGCTTAGGATTCCCTTTTCCCTGGTAGAGTTTATCTCTAGCTCAGGGGTGACCCACTGCTGAGATTATGAGTAGTGTGGTCTATGGATGGGAGTAACGTGGAAGGTCTACATGCAATTGGTGTTTATTTCATGAGATAAGTGTCTATCATGTGCTTATTTCAATTACAGTGTGTGTGTAATTATGATTTTCTGTATTGGAATCTTTGTTATTTATATGTATGAGTTATTTTTGTTGTATGTTGTTATAATTCGGCTTAACTCTCTTCATATGCATAATATATGATTTAATTTAAGGATATCAAAATTTGTAATTTTTGGAGTGGCCTTTCCTAGCAGGAAGCTGAGGATGCTACAATGTGGTATCAAAGATGCAATTGGGAGAATTTTGTGTGGCGTGGCCCAACCTGGGTGGCTGGGAATGTTACAAATTATAATATTAAGATATATAAAATGTGAGATACAAAGGAAATTAATCCTTGTATTGATTTCAACTGTGAGATACAACAAATCATCAAGTGAAATGACTTCAACACTAACATCCTATTTTCACATTATATGTGATTTATCTATTAGTATTTTCACATTAAAATAATTACAATATTAAGATATATAAAATGTAAAAAACGTGCTCAACTGGAGTTGACACATCCCTCCTAAAAGAATAATATAATATTGAGTAAATAAAAAACCATGTGCTCAAAACAATAACATTAAATATTAAGTGAACTAACCCTCATTATATTGGTGTGGTTTATGCTCTTATTTTATGTTGAATATTATTTAAGGCATATTATCACTTTTTGGGCACTGATCTATCTAATCGTATATCAAGGTGTTGTTTATTGAAGTGAATCTTTCGTAGGATGATGAATTATTTGACAGGTTTACTTCACTTATATTGGGATACCCCCATGTGGCTTCTAAGAGTTGGCCTAAAGTAAAGGGGAAAGGTACTGAGGTGACATTGGTGCATTTCCCAAGTGTGATTACCTCCTTAGCACCACAGGTGGAGCTATTACAGGGGTACTAATTTGGGTGGTAATAGTGCCCATCTTATTTATATAAAAGTAACAATCAAAAGAAAACTAAATCAATTCATTTTTCAACTATTTGGACTTCTGATTTGACTAATTGATGTATGTCCTTTGGTCTTCTCCCTATTATTGAAGGCCCTCAAATCTTCAAATGTGTTATTAACATAATCAATTTGAGGAAATCAATGTTGATCAACTGGAACTCTAAGCAAAGAAATGTTCCTCTTTAATTTTTCAACATGCTTCTCCATTTTTGGAAAAGCGTCCTTTGGCATCACAATATTCTTTAAGGGAACCTCCATGTAGTCTCTCAACTACTTAGTAGTGACTATAAAAATAGAACATAGACAATGTATCTCATGAAAAATGGTGTCTTCCACTTCTTTTCTTACTTGATCCTACTCAAACAAATCATCCATGGAACCCAAAGAAGGTAAGATGCATTTTCATACAACTTTCTCTATTACATGCCACATATTAGTATCTCCATCAATATTATACTACATATTCTCCTAGGCTTCATGAGCCATTTTTTTTCCAAAAGTCTAAGCCACAACCAATACAAATAATATCATCTTCAATCATGTATGGTATTTCTAGATGAAATATTTGCATATATTCCCTACCATCTCTGAACATAATCAAATTGTAACTGCACTTGATCTCGTGCAATCTTCCAACATAGAATGTGCCTTCGAATATTTATCACAGTATCAAATTGTCTATGAAAAATTTGCACCTCCTCATATTACCTCCTCTGAATGACATTTAATTTATCTTGAATTTCAGAATAATAATTAACGAAAATGGTAGGATCACACTAATTGGTTTGATAATAATTTACTTCATTCTCTAACTTTACATTTTTTTCCTATTGTTATCTCATTTGCTTAGTTTTTTATCTAATTGCATCAACAATTGTTTCATTAAAGGCTAACCGTGCAGATGTTAGTGATTCCAATCCAATTTTTTTAGAAATAAAAACAATAGCTTCAAAAGTTAATACAATCTCATTATATACATAAATATTCCTCCTCTTATGAGATTGTCTCACAATCTATTTAGTCTCCTTATCAAATGTGAAATATTCCAAGTCCACTACATCCACATGTGTGCGTGAAGGAAAATATCCACTAGTGATAAATATAGATTCACTCACCTTTGTAAATATTTGAGGAGTGTAAAATTCCTTAATTGGCCCTATTGCAACAACTACAAGTATACTCCTCGACCTTTGCTATTGCTTCTTTTTTAACCTTTTGGCTTTGGCATCTTCCCCAACCTTCTTTCTTAATTCTCCTCCTTGATATTATTCTTCTCTTATTGCATTTGTTTCTTAGCAATTGCTTGTTCTTGGGTTTATCTTTCATTTGCAAGTATTTCTTCTTTAGATTTTCTTCGAGCTTCCTCATTTTCTCTTTGTAACATTGCTTCTTTCACATCTATTTCAACATTTTCCCCTAGCTTCGTCTTCCATTCTTTTCTTGATTTCTTCCTCAGTCCTCTTCTTATTTTCCTCTTGTATCCTTTGGATTAGCAATATTATTTGTTGCACTTCTTTGTAAAATTTTACTCTTACCAAAGCTCTTGTTGGATTACCGAGTGGGGGGAGGGTGGGGGTGGGGGGTGATTCAGTTATAGAGATTTTTAATCCTTTTTAATCACAACATGCAAGTGTTATTTATATTTTTGATCAATATAGAATTATCATCCAATAAGTGCATAATAAATAAACCATGAACAAATGAACAAATGAACAATCATACACATACACAATACACCAATATTTTTACGTGGAAACCTAATGTGGGAGAAAACCACAGAATGATTTTTCTTATATGTGTTTAAGAATTACATTCATTGGAAGTACCAACTTCCTTTGTTTTCTAGCTGCAATTGGAAGGAAGATCCGACCCCCTATATTTTCAGGCTACAACCTGAGGGAAGCTACAACTCCCCAATTCTCTGGCTACAACCAGAAGGAGGCTAAAACCCCCTATGTTCTCTAGCTACAACCGGAAGGTGGATACAACCACCTATCCTTTCCCCATCCTACCACCTTGAAATGTAAGTGTCAAATGAAGAAACCACTACCACACTGTCACTGTGAGATATACCTCTGTAAACCTATACCAACCTGTACCACTGACCTGTAGCCAACCTATACCACTTCCCTGTAATCAACCTGTACATGAATTGATCCTGTACCAACCAAAAATCACAAATA
The DNA here is from genome assembly GCA_010110895.2 of Picea sitchensis. NCBI lineage: Eukaryota > Viridiplantae > Streptophyta > Pinopsida > Pinales > Pinaceae > Picea > Picea sitchensis. The sequence continues at coordinate 54,100 of SNQJ01S0074136.1, read as the reverse complement.
CATGGCCTTTCTATTCTGCAACACACTTATGTATGCACCCTATCTATACTGTAACCTGCACATGTACATGACCTATCTATTATGCAGCCTGCGTAAGCCTTCTGAAAACTAGGGTTTTCTCTCTTTTGAAAAATTCTGACCCTCTTCAACCTCTTTCACATCAACCTGCAACCTATCACTGTGTCCAGACTATAATTGTACCCTGTGCATACATCCTCATACATATCCTTTACCCAAAGCATCTATATCTCTCTCTAGTCATGTGCCATATAAGTGTGTGTAATAATGAACACATATAATAACCCTCACATGAAATAGAAATTAAACCCTTTTTGATATCTCAATACATCAACCACTTCACAAATACAATCTCTCAACCATGTACCACAAAACCCTTAACCGTATGCCAAGAAATACAATATGTGCCTCAACACTAACAAGATATATCAATGATAAATATTGATTATACCAACACTATATTTCTGTAGATATGACTTATAAATAAGGTCCCATGCAACCGCTAATATCTCTAGGGAAAATCCTCAAACCTCCATAACTATTTCTCATGTATACAAAATCCAACTACTCATATAAATAAGACATACCTTTTGAACCAGTAGATAGATTTGATGCACCTGATCACTGTAGACCTTCCTGGGAGCTTGCTTTCTGACTCTAGAGACATCAAATATTCATCATCTCAAGTTATTAGGGCTTTTATTTCATGTACGCACCCTAATATATTGATGTCATGTGTATATACATGCCATGCTCCACTGCAACCTACATACACCTAAAAAATTAGTGTTTTTTCAGTATTTTCTGTAATTCCGAAATTTTCATTGTCAACCGTTCGTGCTACCTCAGACTTGCACAACTTCAGTTATATCAATGAGTACATGCAATAAACCTTACACAATAATATATATTCAATGTACTCAATAGGTTCTATTAGAAGAGCCTTTCTCTCTTATTTATACATCCATGTAGCTTCCTCAAGGGGTTTTCTTCTAACCAACTTAACCCAATTTCCTTATTTTAGGGCTAACCCACTTCTAACTGCTTGTCCACTTCTAACCCACTTTGCTACAAATAGTAAATTCTCCACTTCTAGTTGCAACTAATTTATTTTTAATTATTTTCTTATTGCAACAACTTAACCCATGATGAACTCCTAGTTTTACTCACTTGACTAGTCAACTTCTTCTAGGAGCTTCTAGAATAATTTTGACTTCTTTAACCATATAGATAACTCATGAGGGTTCTCCAATTTCATAAGGCCATAATTCTCTAACAATGAGGAGTTATGTGGTGTTCCACATATCACCCCCACTTCATAAGGCCATAATTTTCTAACAATGAGGAGTTATGTGGTGTTCCATATATCACCAAAAATGGCATGACATGTATTATTCATATAGAATAGTCTCACTACAAAATATAGTAAACTTCATACCATTATACATCAATCAAACTGAGTCCCTTAACCATACTGTTAGGGCTACCAGAATTTTCTACTGTATCTATTTAAGGTTTGACATCAATGAAAACCAACTCCAATTAATCAAAAACTCTTTCTTCATCCTAGCCCTCAAGTGTATATGTCCATGTGAATTCCACTTCCTTAGCATGATGTTCTAATATTGACTAGGGACCATGTCTCCTAAATCTTCCCTCTTTGAAATTATATTCTTGTATGGTGTTCGCTTCCATATCTACAAAATCAGAATTAATTAGGCCATAAATTCCCATGTAAAGGGGATATACAACACAACATTTCTTATGATCCTTAGTCAAATATGCACTGAAACCATGTAGAATTGTTTGATAAACGATTTCCCTTATTACCAACTTATCTAGGACAAACTTGGGTAATATATGAGGTGACTTGGTTTCCCCATATATTATAATGTAAGTTTTAATTATTTGGGTTGGTTTTCATTAATTTCAACCCTTGAAGAAAGTCCTGTAGCTGCACTATGGTAGCACAAAGGTTTGGGTAATGGACCCAAGTTTGTTTGATGTATAATGGTATGAGTTTTGAATGATATTTGAAGGTAAGACTATTCTAGGATGGATAGTACATACCATTCCATTTCCTGGTATATGGAATGTCACATAACTCCTATCTATTATAGAGTTATGTCCATGTGAAGTTGGAGAACCCTCAATGAAGTCATCTAGAAGTCTCCAAAAGGTCAAAGTAATGTAATGCAGTGAAGAAATTATTTAAATAATAAAGTGAAGCTACTATGTACTATAAGTCAAAGTGGATACAAAATGTTCATTTTAAATAATAAAGTTAATGGAGAAATTACTATGGACAAGTGGTTAGAAGTGTGTTATCCCTAAAAATAAGGAAAGTGGTTTAAGATGGTTAGAATGTAACCCTTGAGGAAGCTACATAAATATATATAAATAGAGGCAAGGGTATTTCATTTAATAACACTTGAGAATATTGAATATCCACAAGACCGAGGTAACCAAATGATATCTAAGGTGAATTTCTCAGAGGGAAGGTGAAGCAAAGAAGGCTGGAAATTCAAGGGAGGATAAATTCTTTGATGATGCTTCTAAGGTATGTTATTTTACAATCATCTCACCATTTATCAATAATTTTTTCTAGAATTATTCTAACATGAAATCTGGAGGCCGTTGAGGAAATAGATCCAAGTAGCCATAATAAAAATTTCATCTTGTGGGTCGTTACATTTTGGGAGTTACACTCATGGAAATTAGGTTTGTGGCTAGTCCCGAACCGCCCAAAAACATGTGTTTCTGGTAAAAAACATCATAAATTATTCATAACATATCCAAATTCAGTAAGACCAAAATTATTGGTTAGAATACAGTCTATAGTATTATGTGTACCATTTTCATATCCATACAATCAATATTCCGTGTGGGGCATGCTCTACAAGTTCACTCTCTAGAATAAAACCATATCCAACAAGGTATGCCATTTTTTCTATAACTCTTTTCTAAGAGGTTCCAAGTAGTGTCCCGAGGAATTGCATAAAAATATTAATCAAGAAAATTGTGTACCATTTTGATATTGCCTTTCATTACTGCATATGATATAGTCATGATTATTTCAAGTTAGTTGTTGTTGACTAATCCAAAATTAACCATGGAGACTAAAGTAAAGCTTCTGATGAAATGCTAGTCCTCTTGTTGTTAATTTAAGGAAGGTTTTGTAGGTATGTGATCATACACCTCATGTCTATTACATAGCTCTCAAATCAGATTTGGATGATGAAATTGATGAGGGATTTTGGTTGAGGTACATGTTGGGTACATGGTTGCATAATAAGAGTTGATGAATTGGCACATACATGAGGTGGTAGTTGATGATGTTGGTACATCTTGATGAGTCATAGTTTCATGCGTATTTGATGCATGATTGATACATATTTGGGTGCATGGTTGATGCACCCATTGATATAGTTGGTGGCTGGTTGATGCACTTGTTTATGGTACATGTTGATGCTAAGTTATTTTAGGATGTGTTTGGTGCATGGTTGATGCACTTTTTATGGTATATGTTGATTACAAGTTGAGGTACATGTTTGAAAAATTTATTGGTACAGGTTGTTACAAAATGATTACAGGTTGATTACAGGTAAAGGTTGATTGGTACAGGTTTACAATAGTATATCTCACAGTGATAGTGTGACAATGGTTCCATCATTCTACTTATATTTCAGGGTGGTTGGACGAGGAAAGGACAAGTGGTTGTAGCCACCTTCTAGTTGTAGTCAGAGAACATAGGGGGTTGTAGCCTCCTTCTGGTTGTAGCCACATAATTGGGGAGTTGGAGCTTCCCTCAGGTTGTAGCCTGAGAAACTAGTGGGTTGGAGCCTCCTTCTAGTTGCAGCTGGAAAACATAGGAAGTTGGTGCTTCCAATGAATGTAATTATTAAAGACATATAAGAAAAATCATTCCGTGGTTTTCTCCTGCTTTGGGTTTCCACGTAAAAACACTGGTGTACTGTGTATGTGTATGATTGCTCATTTGTTCATTTTTTATTTACTTTTTAATTATTGGATGATAATTCTACATTGATATAACACTTGCATTATATGGTTAAAAATGATTAAATTGCTCTATTAATGATTCACTTCCCCTCTCAATAATCCAACAATCAAAGGGGATAGGAAGATCTATAAGAAATATTACAGAGACAATCCTCCACTGAGAAGATTCAAACTTCAGAATCAACGACCGATAGAAACAAATAGGCCTTGGGAAGAAGAAGGATTCATAAGAGTAACTCCTTTTAGAAGATCTTCAACTACCAGGTATAAAAATATCTTTTTTGGTTTATGTTATGCATGCAATAATTTTGGACATAAAGCTGTAAATTGCAGAGCTAATATAAGGAACATAAACAACTTTGAATTCATATCACTCATGCTCCCCTTGTGACCATCACTCCCCTTAGAACCATGCCTCTGTGCTCTTTCTCCAAGCATTTCTATCTTGCATCTGATAAATATCTCCCCCTTTGTCATCAATGGAAAAGGTATCTTTCCATGAATATTTTCAAGGTCCTATCAAGCTGCCAACTAGGTATGTCTTTGACCTCAAGTTGGATCTAAGTTTCAACCGTCAATGAAGGTTTTGTTGTTGTTTTAGGACAACCAAGAGTTCAAGAAATTCTTGCTGATTTGTTACAACTACATTCTCAATTTTAGGTGCTCTAGCATGTAGTTTTAGTCACCAAGGGTTAGCACATGCATACTAAAATAAATGTAACACACCTAGAGATATTTATAGCTGAAAATAAGCAGTTCTACACTCTAACACACTTGAAATTGTACATAGGTATTTTTGGTCAACATGACCCTGGATAAACCCTCCGAGGAAAACTAGTTTGAAATATATGTATATATATGAGGAGTATAGATGGTGGAATACAACAAGTACAAAATATATATGAGTAGAATAGATGGTGGAATACAACAAGTACAAAATATAGATGAACCTGATACAATAACATCTTGATCCAAGATGAAATACAAGTCCAAATGAAGAAAGAGCGCCCTAGAATGGCGCGCCCCCTAGAAATGCTACCAAGACCAAATGGAGCCAGATGCCAACTGAAATATCTGAACAAGAAACCCTTCCATAGTAATATGATATTGAAGTGTAGCCTCCCTCTGAAACATATCTCACTGAAATCTGAGCCCTCTAAGACCTCCCCACTGCTGATGCACCCTCCTCATCAAGTGCGCCTTCCTCAGATCTAGAAGCTCCTTAGTAAATAAACATGGAACTAAGACTCCATGAGCCCTCCATGCAAGGAGGCACCCCATATTTCCTCTCCCTCTCCCTGAAACCTCATCCTCTTTCTCTCTCTCAAACTCTTGGTGTGAACAAATGAGTGAATGGTCTCTCCTTGGCCTCTTGCACCCTCCTTTAGGATGCATAAGGACACCTAAAATATGGGTGGATGAGATCATCTCATCTCATCCCTAATCAATGGTTGAGATCACTCAAAAAGTATCTCACTCAAAAACCCACTTTACTTAAGTTTCCATATTTTTCACTTTGTGTTTATTAATTCACCCACTTTGTGAATTAATTGTCACTTTAGGCTAAAATGACCAAATTTCACTTTTTTTTTACGTAAATCTCCTAAGTCAAAGTGAAATTAGACAAAGTACATAGTACAAGGTACAAAATACTTACCTCATGTGTTTAGAAGATCACAAACACAAGGGGGCCACTTTCCAAGGTACCCAAATCTCAACACTCCCTCTTACCGAGGAAAGTGCCCGTCACCACCAATATCATCCCTATAGTGGACATGGTTGCCTCCTAGCATATACTCAGTGAGTATGGATGTACCCTGATCAATGAAAGTAGTCTAACACAAATCTGTTCAATTTGAGTGATCCATAGATGGAAGTGTCTCTCCACCTATCCAAGATCACCTAGATATTGGCATCACACTAAAGATCTCCACCTTGGTCTCCCACCAAGGATTTATACCTCCTGGCATCTCGCTAACGGTCACTAATCTTGTCATTTCACCAAGAGTCACTCTCTTAGCATCTCACCAAGAGTTTCCTCCTCTTGGTATCTCACCAAGAGTACCAGGATATCGACATCTCATAAAGATCCTCAGCTTGGCCTCTCGCCAAGTAGCTTCCACCTGAAGTGGATCCATAACCTGATCTGCCTGTCTCTGTAGCCAAGTGAGGCTCAAGCCTCCATGGTGCCTTGCCACTCCTCCTCATCAATATCTGATGCTATGAAGCTGTAGCGCCAACTCTTTGTTTTCTCGACAACTCTGATACTGAAGCTATCCTAGGTGGACCAGTCACGCCCTCGGAAGATGTTGTGTAAGGAAATTGAGTCTGATCTCCCTCTGAATCACTGCTATGAGTCAATTAGTCCTCCTCAACTCTGTCTCCCCATATAATGCTGGATGGTGTAACAACAAACAAAGTAGTCACGAATCCACACTCTCTCACAAATTGCTCATCGAACTCAAGCTCCTCTGTTGTCATTGCTGAAACACCATGCTGCTTCTTATTCTTGTTGGGACACTATCCTGCATAGTGACCCAAATCCCTACAAGAAAATCATCTCACTGAGCTCATATATCTCTTCATCCCACTTCTACTCTCTCCTCCTTGTGGTGGGGCCCTAAACTTGGGACCCCACCAACCTCCAAAACCGACCTTCTTCTTGCCCTCTGTCCAAAGAGCAAGATCCTCATCACCCTAACCTGACTGATGCTGCTACTGTCTAGAGGCCTCTACTAAAAGTATAGTCTCCTCCTGGACGAAGTCATCCCACATCCTCTCCCATGTAGGCATGACCTCCTTGAAAACAATGCCACGAACGAATGGACCCCATGATTTGGTGAAGCTGTTCAAAGCTATCCTCACCATAGAGTTGGGGTTCACCACCTTTTCGATGGCTCCAATATTGTCTCTGATTTGGGTGTATCAACCAAGGAAAGAAGTAACTGACTCATCCTTGAGCATGCGAATTCCCCTCAGTCGATCATGAAGAACCAACTTCTGATTCTCATTAGAGCTCTCATAAAGTTTGCATAGAGATGCCAACATATCATATGCATAATATTTCCCAGTCAAGTGGAGAATGATATGATCCCACACTGCATCACATATGGTCCTCTTTTCCTTGTTGTTCCTCTTCCTGAAATCTGCCACCAATATGGGGGTAGTAACAGGAATAACATGAACACACGCCTCAGCTTTGCCCCATAGTTATAGGTCCTCTAAGACAAAGACTATCCTCACCTTCCAAGGCGACCAATTGCTAGCCCCAACTAGCCTGTCCTCCACACACATTTGATATGATGACATTTCTACCAAAATGCACTCCAACTGATGCTCAAACTGCAAAGGAACACTGCCTCACTCCTGTCAACACAGGTGTGAAAATAGGCAAGCGAACTCCGACCTCACTCCTAGCAATATAGGTGTGAAAAGAGGTCATGAAATACAACCTCACTCCTGTCCATGTAGGTGTGAAAAGAGGCTGTCAAAACTGTGCACAAACTTCTCTACAATCCTCTACAAAATTATTCCAACAAGAAGCCACTAAACACTATCAATGGCTATCCACAAAATATGCCAAGAAGATGTCTATAATAGCCCACTCATATGCTGTCCAAACTACTCAAAAATCAGCCACCTCAACTCTGATACCATGAAGATTTTCCAGGTCCTATCAAGCTGCCAACTAGGTCTGTCTTTGACCTCAAGTTGGCTCTAAGTTTCAACTGTCAATGAAGGTTTTGCTGCTATTTTAGGACAACCAACAGTTTAGGAAATTCTTGCTGATTTGTTATGGTTACATTCTCAATTTTAGGTGCTCTAGCATGTAGTTTTAGTCACCAAGGGTTAACACATGCATACTAAAATAAATGTAACACACCTAGAGATATTTACAGCTAAAAATAAAGCAGTTCTACACTCTAACACACATGAAATTGTACACAGGTATTTTTGGTCAACATGACCCTAGATAAACCCCCCTCGGGGAAAACCAGTTTGGAATATATGTCTATATATGAGGAGAATAGATGGTGGAATACAAAATGTACAAAATATAGATGAACCTGATACAATAGCAGCTTGATCCAAGCTAAAATACAAGTCCAAATGAAGCAAGAGCGACCTAGGATGGTGTGCCCCCCAGAAATGTTGCCAAGACCACTGAAATGGAGCTAGATGCCAACTGGAAGCTTTGAACAAGAAACCCCTCTACAATACTTTGATATTGAAGTGTAGCCACCCTCTGAAACATATCTCACTGCAATCTGAGCCCTCTAAGACCTCCCCACTGTTGATGCACCCTCCTCCTCAAGTGCGCATTCCTCATATCTAGAAGCTCCTCAGTAAATAAACATGGAACTAAGCCTCCATGATCCCTCCATGCAAGGAGGCACCCAAGATTTCCTCTCCCTCTGCTTGAAACCTCATCCTCTCTCTCTCTCTCTCAAACTCTTGGAGTGAAAAAATGAGTGAATGGCCTCTCCTTGGCTTCTTGTGCCCTCCTTTAGGATGCATAAGGAAACCTAAAAGATGGGTGGATGAGATCATCTCATCTCATCCCTAATCAATGGTTGAGATCAATAAAAAATGATCTCACTGAAAAACCCACTTTACTTAAGTTTCCATAGTTTTCACTTTATGTCTATTAATTCACCCACTTTGTGAATTAATTGTCACTTAAGGCTAAAATGACCAAATTTCTCTTTTTTTTTGACTTAAATCTCCTAATTCAAAGTGAAATTAGACATAAAGTACGTCTGTAAAAGGTACAAAGTACTTCCCTCATGTGTTTAGAAGCTCACAGACACAAGTGGACCACTTTCCAAGGTACCCAAATCTCAACATTCCATCCGGGGTTTCTCCCCCTAACTGAACTGTCCTTGGGGATACTCCCTCTGACTGAACTCTTCCTGAAACTGATCCCCCAACCTGAACTTTCCTCTTTATGGAGCTTCCTTGTGTAAATCTAATACATATAAGATAAGCATTCAAAAACATTCATTTGGAGTAGAAATTACTCTGAGTCTCTGATGAATATACTCAAAGGATTCCCTTAGAAGCGATTTTGTAAAGATGTCTGCTACTTGTTCTTTTGTGCCCACATATTCAACTCTGATGTTCTTCTCTGCAATCTGTTCCCATAGAAAGTGATACTTTATTGGAATGTGCTTCGTCTTGGAGTGCATCACCAGGTTCTTTGAGATACTAATGGTGCTTGTATTATCACAATAGATTGGAATGGGCTCATCATACTCAACCTGTATATCTGTCAAAGTTGTACTGTGTATGTGTATGATTGCACATTTGTTCATTGTTTATTTACTCTGCAATTATTGGATGATAATGCTACATTGATATAACATTTGCATTATATGGTTAAAATGGATTAAATTTCTCTATTACTGATTCAACCCCCCTCTCAGTAATCCAATGATCAAAGGGGATAGGAAGATCTACAAGGAAGATTACAAAGACACTCCTCCACCGAGAAGATTCAGACTTCAGGATCAACGACCGACATAAAAAAAATAGGCCTCAGGAACTCCAATAGACTGTAAAACAAACTCAAAGACCATTTCAATAAAGGTCCCAATTTGCACAAAGGAAGAAATCAAAAATTGGTTTTCAAAAATCTTCTAATAGTATCGAAGAAGTATGAAATATTGAAATTTGAAAATGCTCTGATAAGGCATTGGAATTTTTTAGAAAATCAAATTTACTCAGCCAAAAATATTGAAAAAGTAAAGAAAGATTTATGAGATGAATTAATTTAAAAAAAAATAATAAACAAACACAATAAAGGAAATCCAATCTAAATGCGAAATGAGAAAATGAGATAACCAATAATGTAGTAAGCAAGAATCAATTCATAAATCAAAATGCATTCAAAGTAAGACTTTAGATCAAATAACAAGTTTTCAATAATTAAAAAGTGGGTCCCAAAATTGTGAAAATTTCAGGGAGGGTTGAGGCCTCAACCAACGACAACACACTAGGAAGAGATACAAATACTTTGTTATTTACAATTTACCCATGGACTAAAACTAAAAGCTTAATTTTAAAATTAAGGCATTGTCCTATCCTCAATAATATGGGCCCCAATTACTTCCTTGGAATAAACTTTCGAATAGTCAAATTCCATTGTTGCAGTGATGCACCAACAAACTAAAGGACATATTATAATGATATTCATTTCTTTATGGCACAATCTAACATTTCAAGTTATGGTCATAATCACAGAGTTTATGGATATAAGATTACATATTTCTACAGATAGCTTGTTTCACATCCCCATGGTGTTTCTCCACTTCCCGTGAACGTCTATAGCCCATTGCAATCACCCCGATATCATAGAGCTTTTTCCAATGCTAGAGAGTGTCCATAACCCCAATGGAGATATTTTCATGCCCCTACATATATGTTGAATTTCCTTTCCCCATTATTTACTGATTTTAAATTTTCTTTTTTGAAATAGTGGATGTGGGAAACCAACTGTTTTACAAGATTATAAGGATGAAACCTATTTTTTAGGGAAGGATTAGAATGTCTAAGTGATAGACATCCCCTATAAATATTAAATTATGGATATTTGATCAATCACCTTACACATGGTAGCCTATTTGGTGTGAGTAGATGTAATCTTCTAGTAAACTTCTTCATCACTAATAGCTATAGTTTCAGAGTCTTCAAGAGTTCATACCTTGAAAATATCTAGGTTTCACCACTATTTTGAGCGTTTTAGGTAATTTTAATAGTGCTTGTTTAATAAATTTTCTATTTTAATAATGGTTGTAAAGAATAAAATAATTTTTCTGAGTTCAAACAAAGTGTACTTGAATTTCGTAAGGTTCATTGATAGATACATGACAATAATTGGAAAATTGATTGCAATATGTGTAGGCCAATATCTAAAAAATTATCAATATTAAAAGAAAAGGAAATCTGAAACTCAAATAATGTAACAACAAGAAAATATAAAAAATGAAATTCATTGAAAAAACAAAAAACTACCGAATGCATAAAGCAACCTACTATGTACACGTTAATTGCCTTAAGGGAAGCTAATTAAATACCATTTCAAAATTTATTCATTGACTGGGAGAGCTTCAGGGTCTTCCTCCATATTTTACAATCTACATGTTCCAAGGCCAAATTTTTATGCAATTTGAAATGGTCCCAACCAAAGCTATTGAAACTTTGTATGTTTTCCTCTGGGTTATTCAACTTATCCCATTTTAGCACTAGATCCTAGATTTATAAATATTTTTCACTAGATGAATGCTTTTCAAACCATCTTTTAACAATCTGTTGGTGTGAAACACATTTCTATTTTCCTCTCTCTTTCTTCTTCTAATCTCAAAATAGTACCGGTTTGATATTGAATAGTAGGGGAATTATGTCCCCAAGATGATTGAGAAAGCTACAAGGAAGGAAAGAAAATATTCAAGGGGAGAATGCATTCCTTGCCTTAAATAATAAAGAAAGGAGAAGTACCTAAGGAAACCTTGGGTGTGATTCTATTTTCCAATAGGGCATTGGGAAATGTGTTGTTCTAGTTTTTGTAATGAAGAATAACAATTTTCTTGAGAATCTAGATTTAATTTTTATTCATGGATTCAGATACACCATTTTCATGGGGACAATTATTAGTAGAGCATCGTAAGATAATATTTTTTTCTAAAGAAAACTCAATCAATTTCAATGAACAAAAACATGCATCATTATCGAAAAATAACATGAAAAGGACATCAAACTTGGCAATTAGATGCAGTTCCATGACCTAAATTATAACATTTTCATTTACCTGACTAAGTGGTATAGTTCCAACCTACCTGGTGAAATAATCTATGGTAGTAAGGTTATACTTGTTTTGTTTGGAGGAGATAGGGTTGATTTCTCCAATAATATATAATCCCCGTCATTGAAAAGGTTCTTAAATGGCGATTGGATATAAAGGTATTGTAGCCTTCTTTTCTCTTTCAATACACAATTGACAAGTCTTGCATTTCCTGATATATGAGTGTGCATCTTTGAATAATGTGAGCCACTGATAACTAGATTTGAGTATCTTATGTGTTGTAGTATCTCCTGAGAAATCTCCACCAATTGGTCCATCATACATATCCTTCAAAAATCGTTCATCATCATCATTTTTCAGACATCTAAGTTGTACCACATCATATTTTTTTTTTTAGAAAAGGATATCATTGATGAGTCGATATTAAACATATTTAAGTATCAATGCCCCTTTCCTCTTAGAATACAAATAACTAGGACATGATCAATTGTGCAAATAATTTTTTATATAATAATACCATGAATCTGTAATAAAAAATATATAAAGGAAATTATTACAGGAAATATAAATTTCATTTTCTCAACCCGATTCATCAACAATGACCTGATCTTGTGCTTTAGTTGTCAATTTGAAATGCCCTTAACCTCAAACTATGTTAGTTGGTTTGAATTCTAGGTCATACTCTTGAATAGAAGTCATCTAGTTTCCTTTCCTTTCATCAAGTTCCTTTTGAACAAAGAGGGACCCAACAACTGAGTGTGGGACTATCACGATGGTGTGACTTTTCAAAATATAACGTTTGAACTATTTTACAACTTTAAATACAATGAATTCTTATCTATTAATTTCTAGATAATTCAGTTCAATACCTTGTAAACTTGTTCTCTTAAATGAAATATGAAATTCACTCATTTTCCCATTCTTTTGGGTGAGCACATCAATTAGGGAGTGATTGGATGCAAAGGTGTATAAAAATAAATCTTTATCAAAATCAAGACTACTCAATGTTAGCGCAAGGACATTGGCATCCTTTATTTTTTTGAAAGCATCCTTCTCAATTTGTGTCCACTTAAAAATTAATATTTTTTAATCATCTTCTGCAAGGGTCTAACATTTTTTGCAAAGTTTGAAACAAAAAATCTCATAAAATTTATCTTGCTGAATAAATACTACATCGATTTCTTATTTTGAGGCAAAGGAATTTGACTAATGGCCTTAGTTTTCTCAAGGCCTACTAGTATACCATTTTTAGAAATAAAATGACCTATTAACTTACCTCCAATCACCAAAAGATACTCTTCTTGGGATTTAATGAAATCCCATACTTCCTACATCTTTCAAAAACTTGCTTGAGATATTGAAGATGCTTAGATCACTTATTTGACTATATAATGACATCATCCATGTATACCATGATTATAAGAATAATTAATCCCTTGAAATAAATATCCATGGCTCTTTATAAGGTAGTCCCAACATTTATTAATCAGAATGGAATTCTTTTGCATGCAAATGTTCACCACTTGGTTCAAAATGTAGTCTTTAACCTGTCTTGGTCATTAATCAACACCCGGTTATAACTAGAGAAATCGTCTAACAAGGACCCCATTTTCAATCCTATCACCTGCCATAAACTTTTTTCCATTGAAGGAAGATGGTAATTATCCTTTTCAGATGCTCTATTTAAATTTATGAAATCTACACAGAGATAAATCTCTCTATTTTTCTTTCGAACTAAAACTAAATTTGCCACCCATGAAGAGTGGTGTACCCATAATGTACTTGAAAAATATTTTAGCATCTAATAATATCTTCAATTCCTTTTGTATCAAAGGTTCCAATGTTGTATGAATCTTTCTCAACTTTAGTTGACAAGGAATAACATCCTTTTTCAGGGGTATGGTATGCTAAATGATTTTAATGTTGTATGTCTTAAGGTCACTATATGTCTAGGTGAAGATATATTTATATTGTTTGAACAATTTCATATAATCCCGCTCTCCTAACTTTGTGTAGTAATATCCCAAGTTTATAGTGTTAGGATAATTTTCAATGCCAATATTTATAACTTCATACTTCATTGAAGTACTATTGGTTTTGACATTGGTGGCGGTTTTAAATCTGTCTTGCAAATTGAATAATTGTTCAAAAGTAAGAATTGTTATGTACCTTAGATTCGAAATTTCTATCGCGCATAAGATATCCAAAAATAAGATAGAGAATCCCCTTTACTTAAATATATAAAATACCCTTAATGTAGGGTGACACCTTATAATGATCCTTTTATGGAAGGAAGCCACTCTTGTTCACTTGCCTGTTAAGGTTGGGAAACCTCTGAATGACTTAAGCTCCAAATACAATAATATTACACACATCTCATTAGGGGGGCTCCATCCTTATTTATAGTTAGAAAGATAACCCTAATCATAATAACCTCCTAACTACCTAGTGGACCTTCTTTAATGAGGCCCTATTACATTTATTGAATACTAACTACCATAGTGGGTGTTATTTAATAATAACAAACATAGTGGAACTATTCCACCTTACATTGAATGACCTCCACTATTATTACTCTAATGGGCCCTTCACCCCCCAATTGCACCCCTAGGGATGATCCAGACAAGAAAATTTTTAGGGAGTTTTTTCGGTTTAATATTTTCAATTCCTTCCTGACATTCTTCTAAAGATTTTGAATGTCCCTAATCATCAATAACAACACCTTCAAAAGTACCATCACAAGTCAGAAAATAGATAATTTGTTGATCATCATTGAAGACCCTAAAATTGGTAACATTATCTAGGATATATGGATTGTAACCAATTCAATATACAATTTATTAGTGATGAAATCATCTTGATTTGGATTTAGGAGCAGAACAAAATGATTAACAAACTGAATACAATAAACACAGAGATATAAAGAACAACACAGATATCCAATGAACAATATCTTCTATTGAATAAATGAAATAGGCTGAAACTGTAAAACTACATAATTGAAACACTTGCTCGAATGGTGGTAGCTATCTTTAAGAAGATATGTGGATGCTATGTGAATCCGTCTAAGAAGAATGATTACAATGAGGCTCTAGAGGCATTTTAAAAATTAATCATGAACGACAAAACCCTAGACATCCAAAAGCCTAACTCTAGGAGATGAAACACCAAAAGTTATGTGGGCCCCTATGGGTAAGTTGGTACCTCAACTTCTCGGGGTCATAACGTTTGCATACGACCTCCATTTTAGGCCCATGATAGCCCATTGGAAAGGTATTTTCGAGAAATACACATTACACCATCAAAATATGACTCCATATACAGTTTGATTGTGGCAAGAAAAAAACATTGTTTAGGGCCCCAAAACAACCCTCGAAGTACAACCAGATGTGATGACATGAAAACATACAAAATAATCCAGTTGGATTAGGTGAGAGGCCACAAATATCCACCTGGAAGATGTGTAGGGATTCAAACAACCACAGAAGTGTAGAACCCACTATTACAAAGAAATACAAAAGAATGTGCTGAACTAAAAACTGTCAAGAGGAGCCAGTTGGAATAGGTGGGTGGCCACCAATATCCACCCAGATCAGTCCTCCCCCCTTAGGGAGAAATGGTCTCCATTACATTGATTTCAACCATCAAGTGAGGAAACTTATACTGAATTTGGCCTCAGGTGAGCCACTTTCCTTGGTGAAGGACCTAACCTGCATTGACAACTCGATAAAGCTGGATCCTCTGCTGGCGAGTGCCCTTGACCTGTGTGTCCACTATATGATTAGTGGATTCCTGTTCCATGAAGTTAGGGTTGAGCTCTATTGGTGTCGGTTGTTCTGTGATATCTGAGGTGTCCAATAATGGTGGAAAATATGGCCGAAGGAGGTCCACATTGAACATTGGGTGTAAGCCAAGGAAGGGTGGAGTGTTGAGCTTGAAAGAATTTCTACCCACAACCTTGGTGATGGTGTAAGTCCCATAGCAAAGTGGGTGAAGCTTTTGATGGGGCCCTATAATACGATCCTTCTGTAAATGTAAAGAGACCTTGTCTCCAACCTAAAAATGGTGCGATACCCTGTGTTTTTCATGGCGTTGCTTGTACTTAGCATTGGTTTTCTGCAAAATCTCATGGACTTGTTGGCGGATGTGATGAATCTTATCAATGAATTTGGTGGATTTTTTGGTATCAGACTAAACATGGGAAGAGTCTATCTGTGTGGTTTCAAGAGGTAGTGCAACATCAATGGGATCCAGGGGTTGGAATCCCAGTCCCACCTGAAATGGGATATGGATGGTGGAGCTATGGAGAGCCCTGTTGTAACTGTACTGAACATAGGGGAGACTCTCATCCCATGTGTGTAGATGCTTAGAGTTGTACTTGTACAGGATGTGTACAATCATCTGATTGAAGACCTCTATTTGGATGTTTATTTGGGAGTGGAAAGTTGTGGATTTAGTGAGCTTGGTGTCCAAAAATGACCAGAGACTCGACCAAAATGTGTTGAGGAACCCGCTGTCCCGGTCGAAGATGATGGTACGTGGTATCCCAAAATGGACCCACACTCGTTTGAAAAAGATATTGGCAGTATCTGCAGCTGTGATGTTCTTCTTGTAGGCTATGAGGATGTACATCTTCGAAAACTGATCAACAACCACAAATACACAGTCATTTCCTTGCTTGGTGGACGAAAGCCTAGACATGTAATCCATCGAGATGGATTCACAAGGATTCTCGGGGGTAGTAAAAGTGGTTTATAATCCTTTCTTCTTGATGGTTGTCTTGATAATGGCATAGGCAGTGCAAGATCTGATATACTTGCTGACGTCCTATCGAAGTTTTGGCCAATAAAAATGTTTCTGGAGAACGTCCACATTTTTCTCCACGCCAAAATGTCCTGCCATCTGACTATAGTGGGATTCCCAAATAATCTTTGCACGCTCACTTACAGGAACACAAAGATGGCCCAGATGGTATAACAGTTCATCCTGAATGTGAAAATCAATGACAATCACCTGTACCCAAGAGCTGATAGGTGGTGGTGAAGTCCATATCTTGCTGATAAATTTGGGGCCACTCATATGCTTCATGTCCACATGAATGGAGCACAGTGGTGAGTGAAACCACAGGAGGTCAACTGAGGAAGTCAGTGACACAATTTGTGCTCCCTATCTTATACTTGATGTTGATATGGAACTACTGCAGGTAGGTGGACCACTTCTGATGGTGGTCATTTTGCAAATTTCCCTATGTCTGTATGAACTACAGAGTCTTGTGATAAGTGTGGATGATCATATCCTTTCCCATAATGTAATGTTTCTATTAACGATAGGCTTGTAGAATGGAATGCATTTCCTTGTCATAAGTGGGGTATTTTTGGACAATATCTGAGA
>SNQJ01S0074136.1:0-27647 GCA_010110895.2 Picea sitchensis | reverse complement strand
CCCCTTGTCGAATATAATAATTGAAGAAGAAGATGCACAATTGACTGGTAGTCATGAAGAAATGACACAACCCCAAGAAAGAAAATTCATCGAGTATATAAATAAGTTTTTCAAATAGATGAGAAACACTAGTTGGAAGAAATGATCAATGAATAAAGGGATAGACCGTAAAACACACTAGAGCATTTTCCTGACTCAATCAAGACATTATTGCAATTGCTAGTAGTGATGCAAAATACAACACTAGTCAATTTGAAGACACAATCGACTCCAAGTAGTCCTAAGTCAAACTCCCAGTCCATGCACAAAATGAGCCACATTCATCCCCCTCATAAACACAATCATATCCCTCTTTATGAGGGGGATGAATATCCCAAATGACACTGGTTTTTGTGCGAAATGTTTTAGGATGACTCAAATATTATAGACAAATACAAACAAATGGAACAATTTTTTGGAGCCCTTAGAAATAGAGATATCACTTGGTTTATGAGTTTCACTAAGAGCTAGAAAAGAACCAAGGTCGAGATCAAGAATATTTTTTTTATCTTTCTTCAAAACTCAAGACATTAGGTAACTTTCACCCTAGAAACTAAAAGATATTAAACAAATATGTGGTGTCAATCTATGAGAGAATATGACAAAAGGTTTAAAGATCTACCAAGTCATGTACCTAACACAATAGATGCATAACTGCTGTTCCAATGGTACGTCGCAGGGATTCTTCAAACAATATGTGGTCCACTAAGAATTGATGACATCCAATCATGATAGGAAGGCTTGAAGAGGGCACAACAAATTGGGATAGATGATGATTGGCCAACACCATTGAATAACAAAAAAATGGAAGAAAAGATGGAAATGCTTCATAAATCATTAAGATATTTGTCCCTTCGCAGAAGTGACCCATGGTGCACAAACTATATGAATGAAGGCCATACAAAATACGTTTGTAAATATCAATATGCATTATATAGAGAGCCTAATGTCTGACGGGTTCAAATAGAACATTTTTTTGATATTTGTGAAACCCTAGCAAATCATAATACAAGAGAATTCTCACACAATCTAACAATGCAAAACCAAATTGGTGCAACATCTATGAAGAAGCGACCCACTTCAAACAATAATTCTATCTCAACAATAGGAATACGCAAAAATATGTAACAATCTATCACACATAGGCATCAAAATATAATATGGATCAACAAAACAATGGAGGAGGACATGGTGGTCAAGGATGAGCATATTTCTACATTTATCTAAAGGATGACCACATCAGCCCCATATGTCGAGTGAAATATGGGACTAAATTAAAATTTTGCAACATATGTTGTGTCATTGACCATTCTCTTGAACACTTCCCAATCATACTGGATAATCTAAGAAACAAGTAAAATGTAAAATTTTTATAGATCATTCCCAAGCACGAAGTTCTTAATTCTAAAAAATTGAATTTCGTTACATGATCAGGGGCAAGTCAAGACAATTGCATACCAAAGAATCCCCAAATTGAACCAGTAAAGAAAAAAATGCCTACCCTAATATTGACAAAGAAAAACAAATTATATGAGAAGCCATTGAATTTTTTGATCAAGATGAGGATGACCAATACCCCTCAACCCATGAGAAGGAAAGCTTTGGATAAAATATTGGGATGAATATGCAGAAGCAAAACAATTGTAACATGTCATTTAAGAAGATCACAATGACGTTGAACCCAATATGTTAGGATACATACCACATGGTTCACCATTATCAATCGACCAAAAATTGGATGTCGAGATCTATGAATGGAAAATGGAGAAATACAAATCAAGAGCTAGAGAATGTTGGTCAATTGAGGCCATCCCCATACATAATTTCTGATCTGGCTTCTCCATAAAAGGGGTTCCCATATTTTTTGAAAAGAAAAAAATGTAAAACCCTAATTTTCTTTCGACAGATATAAAAATGACTTCAACACCACTAGTCAAGTTCAAGAAGCATGAGTCACCATTGATTCACGTCAACGAGGTCTCCAAAGTAGGCAATGAAAAGGGTCAACTACAAAATTTGGTGCAGTCTTTCACCGGGAAAGCAACAAGATGGTGGGACACCCACGCCTCATGATTACAAACTTGGATGACTGAAACCACATACTTTGTGGAAAATTTTGGTGGGAAGAAACTGTCATTGGTCACAAATATTCCAAAGTTTAAGCCATGCTATGACCTTGCCACCCAATTAATGAGTGCAAAAAAGAATGGAAAAAATTTGGGTATAAGGATGAATGTGTATGGCCTCATATGTTCCTAAATACGCTAGATGACATACCACACAAATGGTATAAAATTGAAGAACCCATAGGAGAGACATTCCCATGGGAATAATTGAAGGAGAACTTCATCAAGGATTTTACATTCAAACCAGAAGAAACCCGCTTAGTTGAGGGAGTCTGAGAAATAAAATAATACATTGAAAAACCAAGCCCAAAAGAAATGAAATAAATGGAGAAAGTCAAAGTCGAAATATGGTCAACTTTGACTTGTAACTATATAATATGTCAAGAAAAAAACCATCACAACACTCATCGAATTGATATGGAGAATGAAAGGTTTCTAGGAAAGAGATTTTGATGGCGGAAAACTCATCTAGAAGTACTCATACAAGTTTGAACCATCTTGAAAGTATCAAAAGAAGCCCACAACAAGGAACCAGAAAAAACCTAACTTTCTACCAGTTTATAATGAAATCCAAGAAGGGGAACACAAGTTGGACAATTCAAAACCCCCAAAATGGATGGAAGTAGAAATAAAATATAAAGAACTTGATGTATCAAACAATGGTAGACAAAAAGTGGCCCTCATAAGCGACTATTAGACATAGAAGTAGACCATGGAGATAATCAACCTATTAAAGGAATACCAAGATGTGTTTTCTATATATGATAAGGTTTTTAAAAGGTCTAGTAAAAGAAATGGGGGAATTGAAAATCAACCTTATTCTGGGAACCAAACCTATCAAAAAACGACCTTATAAGTTAAACATAGTGAAGACATAGGCCAAAAATATGATAAAAATATAATAAATAATTTTCATAAAGATACAAAGAACTCGACACGTTTCGATCCCCCCAGGGATCATCTTCAAGAGTGCTCAAGAGAGAAAATAAAAGAAAAGGCTCGTCGAATCAACATAAATGCAACCAATTAAATAAATGTTTTTACCCTAAAACCTGCATGGTGAACGAACATCTAGGTATGTTTTTAAATAAAAATAACCCAAGTCCAAGTAACTATCATTTGACGATTAATTGCGTCTTAGGTAAACAAGCAATGGTCTCCAACTTTCGCTCAATTTCCATCCATTGTCCCTGTTCATATTATTAGGGTTTAACTCAATTTCTAAAGCCTCCATTACCTTACATCTCCCATAGTTTTCCACTTTGTCTACAACTTTAGCCTTCTCTAAAAACACCTGGTGGTTCAATCTCCAAGAATGTTCGTTGAGGGATGATTTTTGGACTCTATTCAACTTTAAGTCAGCGCCATGCTCCTTAAATATGTTTTGCATCGATCTTCTTATCTCTCGGATGTAGATTTTTCCACATGAGAAAGCAATAGTGTAAACACATTTATGTATATTAGGGTCAACCTGATCCTTTATAGAGTCTACTAGATTCCTTATGGTGTTTATGGGGTAGAAAGCCACGTGAATGTCTACTTTTCTTAGGATCTTTTTTAGTTTCTCCTATAAAACTTTTAGTAAGGTAGATAAAACCTTTTTATCTCTTGACGAGCACTCTGTTTCCCCTCATAGGATCTTCTTGATTTAACTATAGCTTCCTTAATCTGGTTAATTGTGTACCCATTCCTTTTAAAATCATATGCTAAATGACTTAGTTCTAGAACTACATATTCTCTGTCCAAGATGTGTAAGGCACATGATACAAATACAAGGAGATCGTTCATAAAGAAATCAAGGGTATGCTGACAAAATGAATCATATATTCCATTGATAAGTCAGAGTAGGCCAACCTAATGGTCATGCAACTTAAGAAGCACAACCCAAAAAATGAGAATCTGTGTCGATTTCAGGGGCTTAAACAAACTAACAATTACAGGTCCATTCTCTACTCCATTTGCGAACAAAATCATAAATGAAGTTGAGGGACATGAGTGTTCTTTGTTCATAGAAATTTTTTTAGGCTATAACCAAGTGCCCATTGCATAGGGGGACTAGGAAAAACCTACTTTTGTATATGAATTTGGGTCCTTTGCCTATAGGGTAATTTCTTTTTGGATGAAAAATTCTTGTGCAATATTTTCTCAAATATAAAAACATTCCAAGAATATATATATGTGTGTGTGTGTGTGTGTGTGTGTGTGTGTGTGTGTGTGTGTGTAACAATGGTTGTCTATTTTGATGATTGGATGGTGTACAAATTTATGAAAAACCACATACACTATCTCTAAATGATGTTCGAGAGACGCCAACAATTACATCTCTCGCTTACTAGAAAGAAGTGTATGTTTTCCACACCTATATATATATATATATATAACAATGATTGTCTATTTTGACGACTGGATGGTGTAAAAATTTATGAAAAACCACATACACTATCTCTAAATGATGCTCGAGAGATGCCAACAGATACATCTCTCGCTTAATAGAAAGAAGTGTATGTTTTCCACACCTATAAGCATACTACTGGGCCATATAGTCTACAAGGATGGAATCAAGTTCAATATGAAAAAATTCAAATTAATCCTCAACCTGAAGCCACCTGTCAACCAAAAATAGATCAAAATTTTTCTAGGCAATACAAGATACTACACAAAGTTTATAAGAAATTATTTAGATATCACATTTCCAATCGAAAAGATAATATGGAATGGAGTAGACTTTATATGGAGTATGAAGTGTAATGAATCATTTGAGCTATCAAAAAAGAAGCTCATCAAATCCCCCATCTTGATATTTCTTGATTGGTCAAAGAAATTTAATGTACATGTTGATTCATTAAATGTAGAAGGAGAAGTAGTTCTTGCTCAACCCGAGGATGAAACCGTTGACCACCTCAATGCTTATGTTAGTCGAAAATTAAATAAAGCAGAAATAAATCATTCAACCACAAAAAGACAAGGGCTTGAAATGATATTCACCCTCCAAAAATTCAGACATTACTTACTGGAAAATTCATTTATATTTTACATAGATCATCAAGCCATGAAATACCTAGTCAACAAACCTATACATCAGGGCAGAGTTTGTATATCGATACTACTATTTTAGGAGTTTGAATTTGAATTCATAGTTCGACTAGGAAAAAACAATGTCAGACCGAACCACGTTTCTCGACTCGAAACATGTGAAGAAACCATAAGCATATATAATGAGTTACATGATGCTCATTTGTTCCAGTTCGAGGAAACTCCAAAAGAGTTGGCTAGAATAGTCCAATTTTTACAAGAAGGGAAATCCCTAGAGGATATTCTACAAAGAAAAAAGAAAGTGTTAGCAATKAAGGCTTCCCCATTTATATTTATGAATGATTTGTTGTATAAAATAGGACCAAATGATGTGCTAAGACGATGCACCCTAGAACATGAAAKAKATATTATAATTGATGAAGCACATACTAGTCTTGTAAGCAAAMATTTTCAATATGACACAATCACAAGGAAAATCCTCCAAGCATGCTTATGGTGGCCCAAATTGTATAAATATTGTTGAGCGAGAATCAACAATTATGGAAAATGTCAATGAATATGTTGACCACTATGGAAAKATAAAATGTCCCTGCAATTAGTAAACCCTAGTCTACCATTTGAAATATGGGTAATTGACTTCATTGGCCCATTCCYGAAAAGGGAAGAATGTATATGAATAAGGTATATAATAACTTCAGTCGAATATTTAACTAAGTGGGATGAATCCGAACCAGTCGAAACATGCACCAAGGAAGTAACAACAAAATTTATTTATGAAAATATAATTACAAGATTTTGATGCCCAATAACATTAATAAGCGATCAAGGAACACACTTTGCGAATGGTACTATTACAATACTATTGGAAAATTTATTGATTTACCACTGAAACACATCACCCTATCATCCACAAGTGAATAGAGTAGTCAAGTCATTTAAAAAAACATTGCACCAAGGGTTAACAAAAATGTGTGGCATCGACGGGGATGAATGGGATGATAAGGTGCTAGCTGTATTATAGGCATACCAAACGGATTTCAAAATATCAACTGGGCATACACCCTTTAAGTTAGTATATGGACAAGAAGAAGTGGTTACCCTACATTTCTAGAGGAATGAAAAAAAGTTTTTGTTGGAACTCTTCTATGACCTTAGCATAACAAAGAAAGAAAGGCTCTACCAATTAAATAAACTGAAATAACAACATATAATTTCACTCCATCAACAAGTAGTTCAAAAGTACCAGCATAAAGCTTGGCATGACAAACACCTTAGGATATAAGATATAAAAAATGATGAGTTTGTGGTCTTATACAACAACAAGATTAAATGGAATCCTAGAAAGTTGGAAACCGAATGGTTGGGACCTTTTGTATTTGAAGACAATCGACCATCAAAAGAATTTCATCTCAGAACACTACAAGGGAATCTCTTTGACAAACTTGTCAATGACATTCAACTAAAAATATAACACCCTTGAAATTTTTTTTTCCATTGGTGAAAACATCCTTGGAAGTGCCAATGGATGGGGATAAGATTGAAAACCACTTTGTGGTAGTCTAGTCCTTTAAAAAAAGAGAGAAAGAAAAAAATAAAAGAAGAAAAAACCCAATAAAATAGTCACTTATAGAATAACCAAGTTAAAAACCATCCTAGGATGGCAATTTAATTGATGAAGTCATAACCGACTGGGACTAGTAATAAAGAAAAAATCATACAACTCCTGATTCATTAAGGAAGCAAAGGATATAAAATGGATACAAAAGGTTTCAACATGAAAAGACACATAAACCAAAGTAGTGCTTGAAAGGAACACAATTATATCATAGAAAAAATTCATAAGTGCATCCTAAAGAAAGACCTTAGAATGATCTTGGACAAACGTGCAAGGAATGAATCAAGGGAGTGAGGAAAAATCCAATCAAGCAAGCGAGGGAAATTCAAATAAAGAGAGCGAGGATCAAGCGAGCATGGAAAATTCATATCAAGCGAGCACAAAAGAGTCGAATTAAGTTACCAAGAAAAGGATAAAATCGAAAAGATTCGGTAGTTTGACCATGACCATAGAATCAAATGCGAAGGAAAAATTGACCAACATGACTGTATCAACCGCAAGAAACAAATCAACCATTCTACTTCTCGAGTAATCGACCAAAGTCACTGGAAGAAAACCCACATGAAATACACTTAATGCAGAAAATTAATGAAGAAAATCAGTTAAATGTCACTTTCACACACAACTAGACCAAATACCACCCAAAATACACTATAAATATGCCCCCCAACTACATCAAAACACATTGTTTGAATCCACAACCAGTCCATCCGATTCTTGCTGCACAAAAATCCCTAATACCAACTTCTGTGACCTCGACTAGTCTGAAACAAGTAGAAAAGAAGGAAATAGTTAAGAAATGGATCTCAAGATGTGAGGCCAAGTTCAAACTAGTGAAATGTTGGTTGAATTGTGTATCGAGAAAATATTCAACAAGGCAGATGCATTGGAATTGGAAATTTTCATGAACAACTTCTAACAAGCGTGGATGGAAGAGATATCCTGAGAGAAGCACTAGATAAATTTCACCAAGTTGGAGTTCATTGTGGGAATATGGAAGAGAGAAGTAGCGATGCTCTACAAAGCACAAATTAGATCTTATATGAATGCCCCATAGATAATAGATTTTCAAGGATGGAATGAAGTGTAAGTTTTAGACCTTTTACAATAATGCAATGCACACAAAAATTCTTAAGACAGAAAGGAAAAAATTTCAATCACACATATACATAGAGATTTATCTTGGAATCTTTTGATGGCCAAAATTGACCATGATAAACATTATAAGGAGATCACCCAGTTAGGGCCCCAATTAGACCCTTATCTGTTTGGTGTGGTGATTCCAACCGATATGAGGGTTCGATAACCTCTTATGAATTTCTCCTCGAAAGGAGACTTTCCTTGTAGCTTTTCTAAATGCAAACTAAATGCAATTAAAACTAGAATGCACAACAAAAAGGAAAGTAATCCCTCCCTTGATCAAGAGAAAGATAAAAATACTAAGATTGAATTCAAAATAAGATGCACTCTTGTATCATTGAATTAGTTAAATGATATAAGAATGGTTAAAACAAAGAGTGAATGTGCACTCAACTAATAAACAATTATAAGCTAATACAAATAAACTCCCTTAAATCCAACATTCAATTCTGATCTAACTCTAAACCACTCTGAAAAGATAGTTTTTCATAAGTTTAAAATAAGAATGAATTGTAATACATTAACAACAGTGCTAAGATCAAATAAAACACACYGATTCAGAATAGAGATAAAACCAAAACTGAGCAAAGGAAATGATTGCAATCAACCTTCAAATTATACAATAGTGCATAAGAATAAGTGTCYGATCACAAGCTYTGGAACATCAAAGAATGTTTCATGAGAACATGAGTTCCTCCAATCTCTAGAATCTCTATCTATCCTTCCTTAGGTTCCAAGTTCCTTCAAGAAATCAATTCTACAATAATGCAAATTTTCTTCATTTTTCAGAATTTGGACCCCCATTTGACACTCCTTCTTCAACCTCTTAGATAATAATACCCTTTTCTTTCTCTATCATTACAGGTTCAAAAAATAAATTTAAAATATAATTAAAGATCAATCGTGATATTTTCCATGAGTTGGAGTCTTCCATCTGGAGCTTCCAATTTCCATCTTCAATCTTTGGTCAATCAACTAGTAACTTCCTTCCAAAGTAGAAAATGTTTTTCTCTGCTTTCCTAGTCTCAGGACTTTAAAATATTTGCAAAATATCCACACAAATATTATTAAAAACTAAATTAAAATTATGAACTATATCAGAACAAAAATATATATATGTATATTCCAATCGAGTTGTTGAAAAAAAAAACAATTTTAATCAAAACCCAAATTCCTAAACCTAAGCCAAAATGATTACTGTGGTCACATGATTCATCTACTAATGGATTTATAACAACTAAATAGTATTTGGATAATATTTCAATAGTAAAATGTTTTTCCATCTAATTTTATTTCCAAAAATTATCATGGTGATGTCGGTTTGTGATATGAAAATGAGCAAGTACTTACTCTACACAAGTTTTCAACCGAGAATCATTTTCTGACGAATTATTTTCATAAGGATTAAAGGGCATATGAGTTCATTATTAACCATGCTTGTAAAAAATAATACATAACACACATGAACTAAAAATGGAATAAGCATATGAAAAGACAAGAGAGAGACAACCGATGTTGATAACGGAGTTCGCCCCTCCTGGGCTACGTCTCCAGACTTGCTTCAATTGGAACACATATCACTTTCATTCCTTCTTCAAAATATGTTGGGACCTTCTCATAAGTGATTACATAAGAGATGTCTTCTCCTTCAATTAGGATTCAAGAAGACTACTCACACTCATATCTCTCCATACATCAAGAAGGATAATTCCTTACATGAATAGGTCTCTCAATGCTTAGGAGTAGTAGAACTATGGCTCTCTAACTCCCCTCATTAATTCCTCATTACGCTCCTCCCTTACATAGGGCCCACATAAGGCATTATATAGTTTTTCCTCACTCACTCTTAAAAAATAACATTAATTCCTAGATCCACAATAATAGGATCTAATTACAAAAAAGGAAAAACAAGATCCATAAATGTAGGATCTCAAACTATCTTCAAGCACATAATGGGAAAAGTCTCAAAACCACCCAAGAATCTTCGTCCATGTCATTTATTCTCTCAACCTATAATTGAAAATAATGGAAAATTGGTGTGAGGTGGTTTCTCACATAAAAACTAGTTTCCATAATTACAATTTAATGATAAATATGTGAGTCTAATTTCCCTCACAAGCATTAATTTCCCTCACAAGTATTAATCATTTTACATCAAAAGTGAATAATAATGTATGAGTTTTTCCAAAATCTCATAAAGCATAATTAAATGCATGAGCATCTCATAAAAGCATAAAAGAAATGCATGAGACATTCTCACAAAGCATTAATAAAATGCATGAGAAAATAAAAATAAAAAACATATAAATTCACCCTTTCACCACTTTCACACCAATTTCAAATCAACTTGGTGAACAAAGTAAATTTCCCTCCATGTGTGGAGATCCGCTTGGATCACACCTCCCCAAAAAATAATCTTTTGGTCTCCAAAAGTATCAACTGTATCTTTATGCAAATTTAAAAAAGGAACATTCCTTCAAGACTCCTTTGCCCACGTACTTCAGAATCAAAATGCAAAGCCAACACTTGCAACTACTACAAAGCAATGCTCGTGTCTCTGTTCTTTGGAGTTGAAATGTAAGCCCACATCTGCATAACTTGCAACCTTTAGTTGATGATACATGTATTACAATCTTTGGAGTGTCTTACTTGCCAAGAGTTTATAATCATACTCGTTGGTCAAGTTTACAATGAATGCCCAAAATGGATTTAGACAAATTGACTCAGTCAACTAATTACAAGGAAGCCAATAGAGTCTTAGGCATGAAAAACACAATGACTCTCACTCTCTTCCTCACTTTAGAGTGGCTAAAAAACATTTTTACAATGCTTCATGATAAACTTTACATCAAATTACATGTGCCAGAAATATGCACAAAATGGGAAAAACTATGGTACTATTTACCCATTAAAAAAATGTGCAATAATATGTACACTAGTGGTGCAAAACCCCCCAATGTAAAAATATTTGCACAAATAAAACTCCTTTGATTGTCCTCAATCTTACTTAAGCATGTGGAAAACATTACCCAAAATGGGATTTTAATAGTTTGCATCATAAAAATATGACGTGACACCCATTATAATAAATAAATTGGTAATAAACAAGGGCTGCATGGGAGCTTAGTCCCTGCCAAGTAAATTTGGAAATAGAGTGTACCTATATGGGATCATTGAACTAGTTAGAGTGCCCCAACAATTGTCAATTTACTATAAAACCATTGTCAATTTGCTATAATTACTATTTGTCTTTATTAAAGAAAAATTCAAAATCATTATTAAAAGTGATATATATATATATATTATGATGATGATGATGATTAACGTCCACTAAGATCTAATTGGTCTATCAGATCTAAAGAGGGTAAGTGATTACTTGTGATTCTTTAGAATTTTGTTTCTGTGCTCGAAAAGCATTAAGAGAAGATTTCCAAGATCACCATACTTTTGTTGAGTTAAGAGGTTAGGAAGGTCGGTAGTGTGATCAATATTTTGAAAATGAGATCTAATATGGGTATAGGCTGGACAATCTAAGAGAAAGTTCTTTTCATCTTCAACCTTCTTAGTGTCACAAAGGTGACACACTCTTTCATCCCATGGCATTTTAGGAATTGACCATAAAGGTGACACACACTCTTTCAACCCATGGCATTTTAGGAATTCATTAACTTCAGCTTCACTATATCTCGTGAGAATTTGTTCTTATATTAATAATGCTTATTTTTTCACACTTGGCAAAACAGAAGATAATTTGATCTTCTAGATTAGGGTTGATTACATCTTTATAATAATCTAATTTATTTTTTCCTCTAACTCTTTATCACACCATTTTTTCCTTTTTTTTAAATTTGATCGACATTTTTTTAATAGTATCTTTTATTCTCGTAAAATGGTTTCCTTCCATGACTTCAATGGTTTAGCCAAGGTTGGGCATCCTTATGCCATCCCGCTTGAGTCAATATGTATATGACTTGATTTTGAAGCAATTTTTAGGTAGCCTCTTGTTTTCCATGTTGTTTAACTTGTTCTTATATACATTTAGGTATCTAGTCATAGCCAAACTCTCAATGGGGGAGTATTTGTTTCTATGAGGATATGATAGGGTGTATTTTCTTTTAATTTTGAGATTATATCGTTATAAAATTTTTTATTTTCTTCTATCTTCTCCAGATCTACCTAGATATACCACTCAAACTTCACATCCATAAAGAATAAGTGTGTAATAAGAGTCTCAAAGAGGAGTTTTTTCATCCCAACTCCAAAGTTCAACTAATTTTCAATTGTTTGCTTCCATAATAAGCTTTCCATCCCCCAATAATCCTTTTCTCAATGCTATAATTCCAATTAAGCTCATGGTGAATATAAATTCCAAGATATTTGCAGTATGAAGTCACTTCCTCCAAGTTTTTTTTTTTTCATATATGAAGGTATCATAAGGATCTTATTGGATTTTAATAATCATGACCTTAGTAATATCAGATTAACATTCATACCCATATTGAGCAAAAATCCTTGAGGATTCTTAGTTATTTTCCAAGATCATGGGTACTCTTCGCCATAAGAACATCATCTAAGATAAAGAAGAATAATATTGATGACTATACCAATGAGAGTAGGGCCGACACAACCTCCTTTTTTTTCCAAGCATTATTCTAATTTATCAATCTATATGCCAAAAGGGTAGGGGAAAAGGGACAAACTTGTTTGACTCCTATATTGTAGTTAATTTCTTCCAACCAACTCTCAGAGGTCCTAAATTGGAAATAACGTTCTCATATGTCCTTATTGTAGAAACCCTCAAATATATAGGCACTTTTATCTCTTCCACCTATTCCAAAGGTTTTTCCCAGAAAGCACTGCCTTCAAAAGTTTTCTAAAGTCAACAAACGACAAAAATATCTGCTTAGTATCAGGAACTCTCCTCAGAATGATCCTGAAGGCAACAAGATGTATCCACGCTGGAATGGACATTCTAAACCTCCACTCCATTCCTTTAGCTCTTTTAACAGACTTCTAGCCAAATGCTAATCTTCTTTTCCAAAATAATTCCATGTGCTTGGCTAAACGCTAACTATAATGGTCCTATAATTAGAGGGAATATTTTATCCCCATTTTTAAAAAATAGAAACAATGAGGATTTATGTCCAGGGTTTGTGTAGTTTCCCCGCTGGATTCTGCTAAACTGGTATGAGCTTGTATGAGGGATATGATAGGTCCTCTTATTTTAAAAATTTCAGATTGGTAGCCTCAATGTCCTTAGCTTTCCAGACATTTATGGTCAGCTTAACTCCTGAACTCTATGTCATCTAAAGAAAACTTTCTTTGATGGGGATAATAGGAAGGGTGCCCATGGCATTAGGGAACTCATGAAGACTTTGGTGTAGAAATTCCAAATTGCTAAGGGAATCCTATTTTTAGTATTGCGCTTTTAGAATTTGTCTCCTAACTTCTTAAGATCCAACTTGCATAGTTGTGAAAGTTGCTCTTTGCTTTTATTGATATAATACTTTTTCCCCTTTTAATTAGGGTTTTTTTTTTTTTTTTTTTTTTTTTTTTTTTTTTTTTTTTTTTTTTTTTTTTTTTTTTGAATATTTTTTTTTTTATCATACCAAGGGTTGGTTTTTGTATTATTCTTTTTATAGGATATCTTGAAAGAGAACTTGTTAATGAAGTGGAAAGAAGCAAAATCATGATAGAGTTCTTCAATGTTGTCCTTATGGGTTAGGAGTTCTACTATTATTTGAATCCTTTAAGAAAATATCAATTTTTTATTTTTTGTCAAAGCCAAATTCAGATTATCTCAATTCTTCAATGGTGCCCTTATGCATGGAAAATTTTAGAGTTAGGGTTGGTTTATGATCGAGTCAGTCTATGGTCATTTAAAAGGTCAAAAAAAGTTGTTATTTGGTTGAAATGGGATATCGAGCATCACATAATCTGCCAACACTACTACCTAGCCCATGAATACAAAATGGTTGAGTTTCACACTTCATTACTCCATTGCAAATTATTAGGTCTTTGAGAGCTTCAGAGCTTGACCAACTCAAGATCACAACAAATTCTCAATTAGGTCTTCGTAGCTTCTTTTGTAGCTATTAGATAAACAAGGTCCCCATCTAGCCATAAAGGATTATGGTTGGAGTCATCACCAAAATAGTAGCTTATATTTGCTGTACCAAGAATTAAAGTCTTCTAGAAGGAGGATATTATCTTTATTTTTCAAATTATAAATATCTTGTTCTAAAATTATTATAGGTATAATTTTTATCTAGATTGTTTTTCTTATAAAAGTAGAATTAATAGGTGCAAAATAACAAATTGCTATATATCTCTTCTTAGTATCAGGTCTGAATTTTCTCAGTCTAAAATGTAACATTAAGAGGGTCAATCTTATGAAGGTAATGCGCAGGAGAAATGCTTTTTCTAATATATAACAAGTTATGCCTCATGTCCCTCTACTATGGGATTTTTTTGTTCCATGCCACCACAAGACAAATCCTTTTCAATGTTAGGGACCTTATACCTCATGCTCCTGGCAAGCTCAACTAGACAACAATATCATCACTACCTCTAGATCAACTTAATATAGATTCCTTTTCAAGGGCCATGAAAACTATAAGGACACCCCAAAAAGATCCCAAGTGTCCCAAATTCCTATTTATTATTATCCTTCTGGTCTCTATCCCTAACAATAGCTTTTCGATTTCTAATTATTGCTCATTTTCTTTCTTTCCTGGCTTCTTTTACCTTTTGAACTTCCTTCCTTAATTCAGCTTGGTCTTCGGGAATGAGGTCCTCATTTATAAATATTCCTGACCCTTTTAAGCTCGAAGATTTACTAAGTGTGCTATATTTATGGTCATTACAACTTACGTTGACACGGATCAACCTATCTTTGTAATTGATTATTTTTCCTAGCCTCTTTGCTTCTATGAGGTAAGTTGTATCAATTTGTGATTTATTTTTTAATTCTTCTTTTACTATTTTTTTTTGTTTGTTATTTGTGCGGGACCTGTTGGTTACGTGATTAACCTGTGGCTTGAGAAACCGCGACTCAGGGGCATCTAAGCCGTCAAAATCACCCGGGGATCGCACCCAGCCTAAGCCACACCAACCCTTAACATGGTTGGATTTTTTGTCCCCGCAAGTTTCGAACCGATGACTTTAGCAACACGGAGTGGCTTAACAACACACTCTGTCACCGACTGTCCTACACCTCGGGGACTAATTCTTCTTTTACTATTGCTAGCGTATCCTCCTCTTGTTTTTCTTTTATACCAAAAATTATGAGGTTCAAGGTGCTTTTGTTACGCTCATGGTCCAATTCAATTAACTTATTCATTTTCTCTTTGATGGGTTTGATATCCAATTTGTTTTCCATATTACTGAGGGTCAAATTGTTGGTTAGTTTTTCTTCTAGCTCTTTAATCCTATCTATCAAGTTGTGATTTTCTTCAACCCCTCCTTATATATATATATATATAATTTGTATATATCATTTTGTTTTTCATCTTTAACTATATTTTTACTAATTTATTTTCATTTAAAAAGAAATTCAAAATTACTATTAAAAATAAATTATACATATGTTATCATACATAATTATATGTATATCATTTTGTATTAATCTAGTAGAAATACACTTTGTATTAATGATAAGAGAAAAACATAAATACAATAATAATGAAATAAATGGATAGTAATAATGAGAGAACACGACATTTTTACTTTTTTACTTAATTTTTGATATAAAAGGTAGTAAGTACTTATAAACAAGTGTATTGAAATGCAATAATAATGAAATAAATGGATAGTAATAATGAAAGAACACATGACATTTTTATATATATTTTTAATTTTTTTTATATAAAAGGTACTAGATTATGTAATTAATTTCAAATATTGAGATCCCTGAAGGCAACAATAAAACTTGGAATATATCAACCAATCACAAATGAGAAAAACAAATATTTTTATTATATCAAAAAATATATATTTGTTTTATGAAGTTGAACATTACACTACACACAAAAATTTAAAATACAAGGCAAATTATGTTAAATCAATAGCAAACTCATTGCTATATTCCCTTGACATGAACTAATAAGAACCCATCATTCAAACACCATATAAAAAGAATTCAACCACCATATAAAAAGAATGTATACCTTTAGTTGTGGCTTTGCCATTTCTTCATACTGTAATTTATTGAAAATGACCTTCTTAATGATCCAAAAACGACTCTTTTTCCGTCTACAACTCCTCCATCTTTCTCTGTGATCATGCTTATATCCAAGATGCTTGTTAGGGTCTAGAGACTCTGGAATCTTTGTTGAGATGCGTAGAATTAGAGCTGCAAATGAGCCATGACTGTACATTGTTGAAAACGATCTTATGCTTGGTGTCATTATCGTGGGAACCAAAAAACATTTAGCACCTCGTATATTGTAGGAAACTTTGCTGGCCATAAATTTTCCAGCACATGAGCAAATGGAGCGATAGAATTTCATGCTCATAGCCTTCTTCCACATCACATTTGGCCAATGATAAACTCCCATATGGATGGTACCGAGTTGCCATTAGAACTGAGACTTGCATGCCAGTCATATACTTTCTTCTCCATACGTAATTCCTCCCATGGGACGTGCTAAAAGATCCTCACACGCAGCATGGCACAGGAGAGTGAAGCGAAAACTGATTATCGCCATATAGATTGCCAGGTCGGTGATAAGAAGAATGGCCGAAAGAACCCAATCCAAGAATGGTTCGATGATCTTGCATCCATTAATGTTGCGACCAAGAAGATTTCTCGCTCCAGATTGAGGTCGATCTCTCTGATCACAACTCTCCTTATTTGCATGAGTGCCTGTCATGCAAGCTTGGCCTTCTCTGAGAAAAACCACAGTGGTTCCTTCTCCGACAGCAGTATCATGTCACTGCTGATAAAAAATT
Source organism: Picea sitchensis (assembly GCA_010110895.2). Taxonomy (NCBI): domain Eukaryota; kingdom Viridiplantae; phylum Streptophyta; class Pinopsida; order Pinales; family Pinaceae; genus Picea; species Picea sitchensis. The sequence continues at coordinate 10,742 of SNQJ01S0074136.1, read as the reverse complement.
GATGGTATCAACCATTGTATTGTTGTTGCATACTGTAAACATATGGATTTAAATTTCTCCACTTTCTGTAAAATTGTCCAGCAACAATAATGGATGCAAGATCATCGAACAAGAACATGTCTGAACTGAGGCCGATCTTTGGTACTCAGTTTTGCAAATATGCTGCTCATTTCTGAGTAAACCAGGCTAATGTGTTTTTCTTCCTCTGCTATGTTTCTTCAGGGACTGGAGTAGGAACATTGATCACAAGGTCTTTCACAGCCTTTCTCTTGGTGGATGCTTCCAAAAATTTCTTGCTTGGTGTGTGACGAAGCTCGGGATGAAGCTTCCAACACTTCTTCTCCCAATGACCACTTAGATTACAATGGCTGCAATAATTTCTTCATTTTCCCTTCAACAGAATCTCCTTGTCACGAGGACTTGGAAGAGGTTCCCTCTTCTTTGTCTCACTTCTAGTGAACATGCTTGTCTTATTTATCCAAGTTTTCTTCTTGTGATATTTGGCTACATCACGGTTAGAAGATCGAGTGAAAGAATGTATATTTCAAGAGTCATGCTTCTTAAAATCATAGAAAGAATTTGACTGAACATGACCCTTATACCTTCTAGGCTTATCCTTGTTGTAGATATGACAAGGACTAGGACTAGATGATTTGACTCCTCTCTTGGAATCCAATGATGTAGAAATGGTTTTTGAAGTGGCTCTTGCTTCAATGGACTTTGAGCACTCTCCAATATCCTCTTGATCGTATAAACCTACAAATCATGGTATTTGTACCACCTCTAATGGTTGAGTGACTCCTTGATCATGAATTCCAAGTCCACCTCTTCCGTATCCCATCTTCGTGAGTAGCTTCAAACCCACGTTAGTTTCATACTGAGAAAACATTGATCATGAAGAAACATCATATACCTCAGTTTGAGTTTGTGCATCCACGGTAGAAGGCTCTTTGTCCTCCATTCATTCACCATGCTGCAATTTAGCCAAGAGATCATCCTTGGTTCGTAATTCAAGTTGCAATTCCTCAATAATTTTGTTGAGGACTTCTCCATGAAGCTGAGATCTCTCTTGAAGCTTTTGCTTCTCTTATTCTTCAACTTACAAAAGTCTCCTCAACTCTGTGTTTTCATCTTGAATGATGTGATTTATCTCTTCTACTTCTTGAAGTCTTTCTGCTCGCTTCACTCCTTTTCCCATTCTAAAAAGCAATCAACCTGCTCTGATACCACCTGATCTGAAAATAGGCGAGTACTTACTCTACACGAGTTTTCAATTGAGAATCATTTTCTGACGAATTATTTTCATAAGGATTAAAGGGCATATGAGTTCATTATTAACCATGCTTGTAAACAATAATACATAACACACATGAACTCAAAATGGAATAAGCATATGAAAAGACAAGAGAGAGACAACCGATGTTGATAACGGAGTTCGCCCCTCCTGGGCTACATCTCCAAACCCACTTCAATTGGAATACATATCGCTTTCATTCATTCTTCAAAAGATGTTGGGACCTTCTCATAAGTGATTACATAAGAGATGTCTTCTCCTTCAATGAGGATTCAAGAAGACTACTCACACTCATATCTCTCCATACATCAAGAAGAATAATTCCTTACATGAATAGGTCTCTCAATGCTTAGGAGTAGTAGCACTATGACTCTCTAACTCCCCTCATTAATTCCTCATTACTCTCCTCCCTTACATAGGGCTCACATAAGGCATTATATAGTTTTTCCTCACTCACTCTTAAAAAAGAGCATTAATTCCTCGATCCAAAATAATAGGATTTAATTACAAAAGAGAAAAAACAAGATCCATAAATGTAGGATCTCAAACTATCTTCAAGCACATAATGGGAAAAGTCTCAAAACTACCCAAGATTCTTCAACCATGCCCTTATTCTCTCAACTTATAATTGAGAATAATGGAAAATTGGTGTGAGGTGGTTTCTCACATAAAAACCAATTTCCATAATTACAATTTAATGATAAATACGTGAGTCTAATTTCCCTCACAAGTATTAACCATTTTACATCAAAAGTGAATAATAATGTATGAGTTTTTCCAAAAGCTCATAAAGCATAATTAAATGCATGAGCATCTCATAAAAGCATAAAAGAAATGAATGAGACATTCTCAAAAAGCATTAATAAAATGCATGAGAAAATAAAACTCAAAAACATATAAATTCACCCTTTCACCACTTTGTCACCAATTTAAAATCAACTTGGTGAACAAAGTAAAGTTCCCTCCATGTGTGGAGATCCGCCCAGATCAGTTTGTCAAGATTTTGTAGCCCTTTTTCCGCTTAATTTTTTTGGCATTTAATTCATAGATTTGGCCAAATACACATTCCCCGTTTATTCTCCTCGATTTAATCTCTTAAATGAACCATTTTAATCTAGATTTGATTAACTATAAGTTATATTATGCATTCTGGAAAATAACGCTGAACAACCGTTTGTTCAAAATCTAAAAAAAATATCCAAACTGTAGATCTGTCGCTAACTAAATTTGGAGCTTTGGATAAATTGGACGGAAAATTGAGTCCCTTAGGCTAAATATGGTAGATGGATAACTAGCGTTATCTATCTCTAAATTTAGTGGCACAGACAAATTTAGCAGAGAATTTGGCAGAATATGCCAATTCTGGCGGCAAGCCCTAAAACATCATCTCTTGGTCTCGTGCTTTTGGTCATATAGGTGTGAGGGCTAGAGTGTCGGGGGCTAGCATAAACAAATATTTAAACAAGCATACATTTCAATCCAACAAGACAAATCAAGAAAACTTTATATCAAAAGAAATGTCTTGAAGAGAGGAATACGATGAAAACATAAAAAATAAGAAACAAGAAATACACAAATCACTCAAAATAAGAAAACAAATGCAAAATTTGAATGGCCACTACTTTTGATTTGGGAGTCAAAATGAGGCGAATTTTATATTGTTGGAAAGACATCGATGAGACAAAGATGATAGGACCATCAAAAAGGGAAAACAAAAAAAAAAGAAGGAAAAAATCAATAAAAAATGGTAAACCAAAAGTAAATCGGGGCGACATTTCTAAAATTGATAAGGGGACCCCTTTAATTTTCGAGGAAAATAAAGGGATTTTTTGAGGCCTCAACAATTGGTGACATACTGGGATGAAACAATTATCTCTGGCATTTATAGTACTAAGGCTTATATTTATCAAAGATCAAATGATAATTTTCACACAATTCTTAAACATTGTACTAGTATTTATGGGTCCCACATGAGATGAATTCAATAAGTTGAAAAAATGAAAGTACTTGAATGTCTAGTATTAAAACAATGAATCCGATTTAAAGGGAAAGTTATTTTTATACTTTCTTTCTACTATTGGATAAAAGAGGTAAGGCTAGGAGGTTTTGAGATTAGTATAGATCTATTGAATGGAAAAATACCTCTTTTTTCCGACATTGCTTCACTGCTCGCAATTGTCCATAGCCTCAATGATGATGTCTCAACACCATACAAGCATGGCCCCATTGCCAACGAGCGTCCATAACCCTGGTGGGTTTGCTGGTACTTTCCACACTTACGTGCTTTGAACTCTATTGTATTTTCACCCTTTTGATTTCTTAGTTATAGAATTTCTTTTTGCAATTGGGTGAAGAGAGCGGGATGATACAAGAGGGGTTATAAAATAAAATAGATGTAGTATTAGTTAAAATTTGACCCCACTAACCTTCCCTTCATCTACCAATGTAGAGAATTTAGTTTAACTGTGGAGGAATAAGGGAGAGATTCAAAGAAAAGACTGAAGCAAATTCGTTCCTATGTAAAAGTGAACTATAGTACTTGATTCATATATTAATGCTCCCCATATTCATTGGTTAATGTAAGAGAAAATATAAACTTGGTAATGATGGTCTTTATATAAATGAAATCCTATCATAATGATAGAGTAAAAATTTCCCAAATTCACAAATTGATGTTACTAGAAATAAATTTACCCCCATCATCACAAAATCCAAAAAAAAAACTAAGAACAAATCAAATCCAAATAACTGTACAAGTGCCATTATTAGATTACACAAATCAAACCAAAAGCAAAAGCACAAAGAAATTTAGCAAAACAAAAACAATAAGCCATGCAATAATAAAGAACCTAACCAGACAAGATAAGAAGAGAGATGTTAACACAAAGAGTAGAGATCTTCTTGACAAATATGTTCTTTATTTTATGTTAAGAGTGTGATAATTTTGTCTTGTATGGTAGGTTATCAATCAAACCTTTTATTTAAAACAAAATCCTAATCTAAGGCATAGTTATGATTCAAAGTTCAAGTTTTTCATTAAGATGTCATTTGCCTTGTAAATATCTTGCTTCATGATCAAAATTTAATTGAATAAGCCTTACTAATTATCTGTTGTTGATTATGGAGTAAACTTATAATAAATTTTTAAAAACCAAAGAACAAGATGTTGAATGAAAACATGGTAAGGTGCAGAGACTCCCTGATATAACTTGTTTTCAGTAAGAGCACCATCATAACTTCTTTACCCAAATATAGAACACACAAAGTAACCCAAGGGATTTCTAATCTAATCTATCATCAAAATCAAACCTTCAACGAAACAACGAAAACCTGCAAAACGAAAACTCAGATCGAAAAATACTAAATAAAGTTAAAAAAAATAAAATCAGAAAATTACTAGGAGATGAAAATAAACACATGCAATTTTACCTTGAAGAATGCCATACTAGTTTATCTTAGAGATATTGATATCATCCAAAGTTCGTGTTTTAAAGAAGTAACCTCTTCTCATGATCAAGGTTAAAGAGCATGAAGAAGTTACATCTTTATCGAAGTTTACATATGCATATGATTCTTAATATTTATTGAAACTAACCAAGGAAAGCATCAAGTTTATAAAAGAAATCCATCCAGAAAGGAAATGATTCCTTATCCATCATCAAGTATTTAGTAAAATATCGATATGAATATTGTTAAATACTTGAAATGCATTCTTTGAGAAAATAAAAAAATTCAGAAGTATATTTTTCACCATTATCTATTTTTTTTTTCCCAAAATTAAGGAAAACTTTCTAAAAAGCTTGTTGCTTGCTTATTCAACAACAAAACTAAACTAGAAAATCAAACTAAACTATCTTACTCCTATTCCTAATCTACTCTACTTTATAGGGTTAAGTATAATCATGTTTCCAATGTAGCCATTTATTTTCTTTTATTCCTACAAACACATGTACAACATAAATTAGTAAGAGAAAATGAATGATCATTGAGGAGAAATGTATTATATGTACATCTATTCCTAACAAGTACAGGAAAATAAAATTATTATCTACAGGAAATCTTGCTCGGAATAAATTCTCCAACCACATTTTGATTCTATCATGAAAATTCAAATGGTTAATATGAAACATGCTTAGGGTAACCTTATGAAAATTCCTAACAAGTACAGGAAAAGAAAATTATTATCTACAGGAAATCTTGCTCGGAATAAATTTTCCAACCACATTTTGATTCTATCATGAAAATTCAAATGGTTGATATGAAACATGCTTAGGGTAACCTTATGTTGAGTAACGATGTTAGAGTCAATATCAATCATCATATCTACAAACTAAGAAGCATGGATATTGCTATACATTAGAAAAAATTTCGAAAATGATTTATTCATCTAGAGTTCAATTAGATCAATAAAATGGGAAGAAAAATATGTTGGACAATTGGTTTGGACAGTTGGTTGTCATTGATGTCAACCCTTAAAGAGGTCTAGAGATGTTGGACAGTTGATTGATATGATCTAGATTGATGGTGATTTAGTTGGGTGTATTTGATGAAGTTTGGTAGCTCTAGATATGTAGTTCAGGTACCCAAGTTTGTATGAGGAATAAATCCATGAAGATCGGTGAATTTGTAGGTGAGATTATCATAGATGAATAGTACATGTCGTGTGATTCTAGTGATATGTGGTACGTCACGTAGTTCCTCACGTTTGAGGAGATATGGCTTAGTGAAATTGGAGAACCCTCATGAGTTATCTAGAAGCCCCTAGAAGGTCACCAAGAAGTCAATTAGTCTAGAATCTCCTAGAAGAAGTTAACTAGTCAAAGTGGTTATAACTACGAGATAATCATGGGTAAAGTTATTGCAATAAGAAAGTAATCAAAAGTAAATTATTTGCAACAAGAAGTGGCAAGTTTACTAATTATGGATAAAGTAGTTGCAAGTGGGTAAAGTAGTTGAAAGTGGGTTAGCCCTAAAAGAGGGAAGTTGGGTAAAATGGTTAGAATATGACCCCTAAAGAAATCCACTTGGAGAGTATAAATAAGAGAGCAAGGGACTCCCATTATCAACTATTGAAATTAATTGAATATATATTTGAAAGGTATTAGAAGGTATTCATTGACAAATATGAAGCATCACGAATCCGAGAAAGAGAAGAAAATTAGACGAAAGTTTCAGAGCTGCAGAAGGATAGGGTTTTTCAAAAACCATAAGTATTGAGGTCCTCGCGAGTTGCATTACTGATGTCAAGCGAGGCACTTGTTGGTCAAGTAGCCTATGTCAAGTAAGGCACTGATAAAGTGGAGAAAAATAGTTGGAACAGACTGTAGAAGTTGAGTAAGAGCAGGTTATTAGAGGTCTGATGTTCCAGGTCAGTATCATACCTACATGTATGAACATAAGCTTGTTTGATGAATGTATGGTGATGATATATGGTTGAATTTTGGTTTTGGAGCATATGCTTGAGGCCTATCTTGGATGCATGGTACAAACCGTAGTGTGTGGATTGAGGCATTTCTATTAAGGTACTGTGCTGATTATGTTAAGTACTTATTAGTAAGGTTATGGCACTTTGTTTATGAGGTATATCATGGGTAATGTGATACTAGATAGAGTTACATCATTGATCTATTGAGGCATATTCTTGGTACATGTCTAGAGGTATTATTGTTGCATTATACTTGTTGTAGTGAATGGTTTTGAGCAAGATCTATTGTAGTACATGGTTGGTACATGTGTGAGATCTATTGACATATCTCGAGGTGTATTGTGATTGGAATTTGTTGGTGATATTGGTATATGGTTAGTACATGCTTTATGCTACATAACAAAGAGGTTTTGGCACATTGTTTGATATAAGGGTTTACGGTAGTGTGATGTATTGTTAGAGGCATATTTGTTGGATATCTTGGTGTATGTATTTGATATATGGTTGAGATAAATGTTGGGTACATGTTGGGACATATTATGGACATGTTGGAACATACATGAGATGTATGGTATGGTGATGTTAGTACATTTTGATGAGTCATAGTTTGATATATAGTTGATGCATGATTGGTGCATACTTGGCACATTGTTAGAGACACTTTCTAGTAGTATTGTTGGTACTTGGTTTATGGATGATGTGGCATACATGTTTTGGTATGTTTGGTTGATGCGCATATTGATGATATTGTACATGTGGTTGAGAATTTCCTTGGTGATTGATCTTGGTGAATAGATCTGATTTGGTTGATGAGATTGATGTGACAGGTGGATTGGTACATGTTGTTGGTGCATGGTATAGTGTTGATGTACAGGTGGTGATACAGGTTTGGTGCATGGTTGATGCACTTGTTGATGGTATAGGTTGAAATAAAGGTTGATGCATGGTATAGGTTGGTACTTGGTTGAGACACATATCTTGTGATGGTATGTGGTGATGTTGGTACATGCTTGTTAGAGGCATGTGTTGGTGATGTTGAGAATATGGTTTGAGATATGATCTTGGTGATCTTGGCATGAGTTGCATTAGAATGAGAGTGGATCCAGTTTCATGGATGGGAAAGTGATTGGTTGGACAGGTTGTTGTGACAGTGATAGGTTGGATAGGTTGTTGTGACAATGATAGGTTGGACAGGTTGACAGTGGTAGTATGAATTATTTGACACTTATATTTCAGGGCGGTTGAATGAGGAAAGGAAAGGGGGTTGTAGCCTCCTTCTGGTTGGTTCTAGAGAATCAGGGAGTTGGAGCCTCCTTCTAGTTTGAGCTGGATAATTGGAAGTTGGTGCTTCCTTGAATGTAATTCTTTGACATATAAGAAAATCATTTTGTGGTTTTCTCCTGCATTGGGTTTCCACGTAAATATTGGTGTACTGTGTATTGTGTGGATGAGTTTATTGTTTTTTATTATACACTGTTGGATGTTAATGTTTATGATACAATAATATATTGATGATGAACTGATGAAAATGGTTGAATAAGTTAAAAGAATATAGATTGTGGTTAAAAGTGGAATAAAGTTCTCATACTGATTCACCCCCCCTCTCAGTGTTCCAACAAAATATGTTATAGATGACATAGAAACCATGGGTAGGTAACATATTCAATAAAATTCGATTAGAGTGTTTTGTAGTGATGGAGTAAGTGAAGGATTGATATCATTTAGAAAAAAATGGAGGTTTCTAATAATCGAATATGATTAATTGTTTATCCAATATCGTAATTTCATGATAATCAATTAGCTTAGGATGGTATTTCACTAACTCATATGATAAGTTGTGAATATACCAGAAAATATTGAATGATATATTTACATCATTACTTACATCAGTGTGATCGGTATATGGGAACCTGTTGGCATAGGGGCAGACCCAGGGTTCAATGCTTCAACAACGCACAAACAAAACCCCAACTACTGGCCCTTTCAGAGCAGATGCAGTCTCACCCAAGGTAAAGGCAGGGGGGGTTACAGGACTCAAGTCTCTGTAACCAATATTGGACACAGATCTATGATTATAACACCTCGTAGAGTACTCAGGGAAAACACCTATTAATTTATTATCTTTATTCACATCGGAGATCAAACCCTAAGTACAATTCGATGCATTAATAACGATAACATACACTTCTCACTTAGAATCAACAGTTAGATCTAACATATTCAACATAGACAAAGCACTAATCATTCATAGATCTATCTGTCATTCATAACATTCATTTCACTAAGAAAAAACATAAACATTATAGCACAAAGCAAACCATCAACACAAGATTTACGTGGTTCACCCCAGTGTGGGGCTACGCCCACCAACAACTTATTCTTATTTATTAGTCTTCTTCAATCTCTTACATTTGTCTGCTCCTGTGCACTAAGCCACAAAGCCAAGCTTCGCACTGGACAGGTGATCTGCACACTGCGCACCAGATCCACCTTCCCCAAAATTAGGTCAAGGCACAAAGCCAACTCCTCTATCAAGCACAGAGCCTTACATACATGTTCTGTTGCACAAAGAAACTCATAACTACTTTCCTCTTGCACTTAGCTACTAACATAGCACATAGCTAATTACATCACTTGCACTTAGCCACTTCCTTCTTCTACATTACACCCTTACATATTTATACATTTAAAAAAAGTCCTAATCATGGGTAAACCCATGGGTCAACATCCCATAACCCATTACATAAACCCTAATGAACCTCATGCTGGGTCCACAAGCCTACAAAATAAGTGAGATCCTGCGATCTCATCTCCGCTTGGGCGCTCCATCTTTGACCGCTGTGTTGAAGTCTAAAAGTGGTCAAACCTGATCAATGTTTCCTCAAAACTTGGTCGAAGGCCAATAGGTCCCCAACACTCACCTGTGAATTATCTCGAGTTACTCGGATCTGGGAAGTGCTACTTCGAAGGCCTCGATCTTGACTCGAGCTGCCTCGACTTGTTGCTTCACCTAAGCTTCCCTCTCAATGAACTCCTGGATCATTTTCTTTGTAATAGGCCCTTCCAGGTGCTGCTCCACTGTTGTAACCACTTGGTCCAGTTGCGATCCTTTCCCTTCGATATCTTCAAACACCGCGTAGGCTTCCTCCTGCATCAATTGTATCCTTTGTGTGACCTCCACGACTCTGCCCTAGATGGTAGTAATCTGCTGCTGGGCTGCGTGTTGTTCTTATGATCTCTTCATTCTCTCAACTGTAGTGAGTGAATTCATCTGTGCTTGTACCATCAGTTCCTACTTCTGTGCCTCCTGTAGCTGCAGTTCCAACTTCCTAAGCTTTGGGTATTCTATGAGGTGTTCATAGGTCTGCCCATTTTTGTCGCTTAGCTGCTTGCATTCTAAGGCGAGAATCTTGATCCTTCCAACTGCGCTCTTAGCAACTTCCTCCCTTTGATCAATGTGCACTTCCTACGGAGTGATTGGTACTTCTTTAAGCTCCAACTCCATTACCCTTGCTTGAAGCTGCTGGATGGACTCAATGAGCTTCGTCACTTGGACCTCAACTGCTTCATGTTCCTCCTGTGCCGAGCCTGGCACAGAGTGAAGTGCTTTGCTTACTACTTCCTTGACTGCAGTCTTCTCTATGAGCAACTGGTCCTTTTCCTTCTATATCTTCTGTTTGTCTCCCTCGAGCATCACCCAAAATTCATCCCTCTCATTCTCATAAGAAGTGACATAGTATCACGCAAATCGCAGTTCCTCCGAGATATCCTCTTTCTCTTTCTTCATGGCTTCTATAGCCTGTTCATTTTCTTCTTGGAATCGTTGAATTTGACCCTCTGTTGCATCTTATAATCTTATAAGTTGGACGATTTCATCCCTCAACTATGCAGTTTCCAATGGGGAAGGCACAATAGATACTACGCGACTCAATTGAATGGGTTGTTGAATTTCCTGCAGTTCCCTCTCAACTTTTGCATACATCTCCTCCTGCTTCACGCCATATCTATATAATAGGTCCTCGG
>SNQJ01S0074135.1:37447-47793 GCA_010110895.2 Picea sitchensis | reverse complement strand
TGTCCCTGCACGCTCCGAGTTGAGCTCCAATCTTTCGCTCCTCGATAAGCCCTGTAGACAAACAAAGTACGACCACTTCCTACTCTATCAAGATTAGTCCGAAATAGGTCTATCTACTAATGATATAAATTCATGTGATATTGAACATGAATTAGAAAGAAACAAGCCAAGCAAATTATATTAATGAGGACAAAACATTGCTTACAGCCATAGATGGATTGCAACAATTTCGTCAAGTCCTCCTTGTCTACCCCTTGCTCAAAAGATCCACAATATGAATGATGATAGCTTCACCAATTTCTCCCTATGAGATCATAGGTCTCTTGCTCCAAAATTATCTCTATTCCAACACTACTTATAAGATCATAAGTTTGGTCTGATTCTCCCTTTCCAGTCCTCTTTCACCATGAGAAATCTTGCTTATATAGCCTTGGAGAGGCTCAACAACTTGAGATATCTTTGCGGTGAGTTGAGGATTTTCCTCCTTTATTTGAGGATCTACCCTAATACCATGGTTGGACTAGGGATTCGAATCCAACTACCTTCCAAGAATGAAAGGATCCTTCCCCCATTCATCTCAACAACTTAACTACTGCCCAAAATAGGCAACACTCCCTCAAAAGGGCCATCAGAGCGTTGTAGCGGTCCCCAATAGGCTTAAATGGAGTGCTAGCACTCCTGAGGGTAGGAGAACTCCTGCAAGAGGGCTAAACCAATGCTATAACACTTCCTGATGGCTTATGGGGGGGCGCCAACACTACTGAGATAGTTATAAGGGAGCGCTCCCCTCCAAAAACTCAGTTTTTTGGGTGCTTTCAGATGGAAAAAGGCTCATGAGGCCAGTTAACCTTTCCTCCTCTTCCAAATCAAGTGTTTGACATGTGTCAAGTTTCCTCCTGATGTCGTTTACAGGCACGACATAGGCATCATGGTAGTATGCTTTCCTGACACTTGCGACACTTGTGAGAAAAATGCAACACTTGCGGCCTTTGTAGTGACGACACATGAGACACTATCAAAGTGAGTATTTTTTATGTGTAACAAGTATTGGTACCATTACCTTTTAGAGGGAGTCAGGTAAACCATTTCAATTGAAAAATGTTATGCATGTTCCAGGTTTGAAGAAAAACTTGGTCTTAGTCATAATGTTGGAGGACAGAGGCTATGAGGTTGTTTTCAATGGTGGAAAATCTTTTCTGTGACATAAAACAATGGGTCAAGTCAAGAGGATAGGGATTCGAGTTAAGAATATCTACATGTTGGAGGTAGACGGTTGTGCTACCATGATGGGCAAGGCAGTAAAAGTGGTGAGCCAGGATGAGGTTGAATTATGGCACAGGTGATTGGGCCATCTTCATCATGGAGCCTTGAAGATCACGAAAAAAATATCTACTAGACTTCCAATGGGAACACTTGCTCAATTAGATCAATGCAAGGGTTGCACCATGGGGAAGTATGTAAAGTCCACCTTTCATGAAAAAGAGAACCATTCTTTGGTGATCCTGGAGAGAATTCACATAGACATGTGTGGACCATTCTTGGTTGCTTCAAAAACAAAACATAAGTATTATGTTATTTTTGTTGATGAATTTTCTCATAAATGTTGTATCTTCTTCATGCAGAAGAAGGATCAAACATTCTCAAAGTTCTGTGAGTTTAAAGCATTGGTGGAGAAAGAGTCGGAGAAGCAAGTAAAGGCTCTGAGGAGCGATAATGTTGGAGAATACATCTCTAATGAATTCAAAGACTTCTGCAGCAAAGAAGGAATTCAAAGAGAACTGATAGCACCTCATAACCCACAACAAAATGGGGTCGCGGAGAGGAAGAACAGAACGATCATGGGTGCAGCATGAGCGATGTTGCATGATCAGGGCCTACCGATGCATTTGTGGGTCGAAGCATGCAATAATGTGGTTTATGTGCAAAACCATTCTCCTCATAGAGTACTTGTCATGAGTACACCTGAAGAATCTTTCACTGGTAAGAAACCTGATGTTTCACATTTTAAGATTTTTGGCTCATCTATTTATGTGCATGTGACCAAGGATGCCAAGAAGAAGCTGGAACCAATTGTTGAATTTGGGATATTTGTGGGGTACACAGAAACACCCCATAATTATCATGTGTATTTTCCTAACAATAAGATGACTGTTATGTGACAGGATATAAAATTCAATGAGGGGAAAGCCATGCAGTTGTCGCATGAGAGGGAGCTAGACTTGCATGCAGAGGAGGAACTTATGGTTCCCAAAGATGAGTCTCAAGATGTGGATCAACCACATGAGGAGGTTCATGGAGTGGAGGAAGCCACTCAGGTAGAGCCATTCATAAGAAATGGAAGAAAGTGAACGATGGAAGATGATAGATTGAGACTAGATGTTGCATAGAATGTAGGAGCCCCTACTTCATAGCGTAGACAGAGACAATCTCCTGATCAATTTACTAGATGCATGGCTCTCATGAGCAAATGTATTGTGACAGAACCATCTTCCCTTCAGGAAGTAGTGCAGGAGCCCACATGGGTAGATGCAATGGTGGAGGAGCATCACTCCATTGTCAAAAATAGTGCATGGGAAATTGTCCCAAGACTGGTCGACAAATCAATGGTGGAGGGTAAGATTTTAATCATTGTTCTTTATGTTGATGATTTAATACTAACTGGTGATGAGAAGATGATACACTGATGCAAGGAGGACCTTGCAAAGGAGTTTGTGATGAAGGATTTGGACCTTCTTCATTATTTCCTTGGACTAGAAATATGGCAGGGAGATGGTGAACTTTTTGTGTCTCAAAGCAAGTATGCAAGGGAGATATTGGCTAAGTTTCGCATGGAGGGATGAAAACCCATGGATACTCCTATTCCAGGAAACTGGATTAAAGAGGATGCTACTTATAGAGAGGTAGTGGATGCTACTATCTATTGATAGTTAGTGGGTTTGCTAATGCATTTAGTGAACACGAGACTAGACATTTTCTATGTGGTTAACCAACTGAGTCAAGTGATGGTTAATACTACCAAGATATTTTGGAAGACAGATAAGCATGTCTTGAGATACCTGATGGGCACATCTGAGTATGGATTATGGTACATATAGACATATGAGGTGAAGTTGCATGGCTTCACAGATGCAGATTGGGCGAGCATCCCAATGGATAGAAAGAGCACATCAGGGGGGATCTTTAGTATCATATCTACAACTATTTCTTGGTACAGCAAGAAACAGATATCTATTGCACTTAGTTCAGTGGAAGCAAAATACATGGCAGCGAATCAAGTTGCACGTGAGGCTATCTGGATGAGAAAGATATTGGTTGGTTTGTTTTGTTCTCATTTAGATCCAACAATGATTCATTGTGATAATCAGAATTGCATTAAACTCTCGATTAATCCTATGTTTCATGATAGATCTAAGCATATAGATATTCGGTATCATCATCTCAGAGATTGTGTGTAGTGGAAGATCATGTTGCTTCAACACATTTCTATGAAAGATCATGATGCAAACATTCTGACGAAGGTGCTCACTAGGAGCAAATTCGAATACCATAGAAATAGGATTGGGGTGAAGGATAATCCCTTTCTTATTGAGAGAGAGTGTTGAAAAGTCAACAAGAAATGTGTGTCTAATTTATTTTCCCCTTAAATAAATTGGACAATAAATATTAATCTATTATCCCATAATTACTTGAAATAATTAACTGAAATGGAAAATCAATTAACTAGAGGAAATTCGAGTTAAAAGGTTGACTGGTGGAACATGAAATTCGAATTAGTTATAACTAAGTGATTTGGAGTTGTAACAAAATTATAAGTGTAGTTATGTGAGTTGTAAAGTAGTTTAACTCAGTTAAGTGAGTTAATCTCAGTTGTACTAGTTGTAACTGAACTTACACTAGTGAGAGTTCAGTGAATTAATTATTAATTAATTCACAATCAGTGATCTCACATGCAACTAAAGATTTACCATTGATAACTACATGCATGTCAGATCCAGTGGAGACCCAGTTGAGATAACAGGTGAAAGGGACAGTTTGGCTATCAGTTGCGATTTGAGTCAAGTGCACTGATGCAATCACACACACAGTGGATGTGCCCATGAGAAATGCACATCCTAGGTAAGAGGAATTCGAAATCATTTGTCGATTTTCCATTGCAGGGATTGCGCAAAGGAGGCAGGTTGTCTGGAAGCAGTAAACTGGCGCATGAATTTTTCAATTTTTGTATGATAGTGTGAGACGATTGCATATTGTACTGAGAGATATTGGATTAGAGTTTTGTATGAGATTTTTTCATGATCCATGATATACATAATATATGATAGTGGGGTTTTTATCTTTATCCTTTCCCGGTAAAACATCTGTGTTATGTGTGATTGATCTGTCTTTTTGATATTGCAATTGACAATCATATTTTAAATTCTGCAAGAATATTTGTAGAAGAGATTCTATATTTAACAGTGGCATATAATTGTTATATCAGGAGAATCCAGGCAATACATAATTTGTATTAAAATTTCTACAAATAGTACTATCAAACCAGTGATCTACTACTCTTGACATGATGTTATCCACTCTCTTGACCTTCTTGATCAGAGTCAATGTCCAAACCATAGGTGGTCTAGATCGGATCTCAAACTAGGTATCTGCTAATCTGGATAACCACTCGTATAGCTCCTTATGAATTCCTCCAAACAAAATCTTGTGTATATCAGTAAATATATACCTTCCCAACCAATCCCCTGTACTAATATTAGGGTTCTTGTTCTGGGCTTCTATGAAGTCCTTTTCTTGTTCTTATATCCACTTATGAATCTTTGTCTTCGATGGAAACCACCATGACATTCCCTCAAGAAGATCTTGGTCTCGACAATGGAACCATTTGTTGACACAAGGGCAGACCCAAGGTTCAACTCTAACGTGCACCAATAAACCCTAACTACTGGCCCTTTCGACAACACCTGCGAAGCAGATGCGGTCTCACCCGAAGTAGAAATAGGGGGTTGCAGGACACATGTGTCTACAACCAGAGGAAATGTAAGTGGATCCAAAAGAACAACACACATCAATCTAGTTATTCTTACCAAGCATTAACCTTCTTCACATAGTTACATCTCAGCTCTAACACAATAATGCATATATGGAATAACATAAGGTAAAAGAGCACGACATCAATCACACTGAACAACATGATATACGTGGTTCACCCTCTCCCTAGGGCTACGTCCACATAGCTATGTTTCTTGATATTATATAAAACATACAGTTCTATCTGCACTCTTAGCTTGCAGATCTCTCTTTCTTCTTCTCTCTCTTTCTCTCCCCTCCCTGTGCACCCAGCTGCAGGGTTGATCTTTGCACCCAGCTGAAGATCTTACAACACAGACTTCTCTCACCACTCAATGATTTTCTCTCTATCCACAACAACACAACAACAACCCTTAACGAGTAATGAAATGACAAACCGCCTTTCTCCCCTCTAGGTTCTTATTTATACATTACAATAGTTCACTGACAACCTTAGACTGAAACCTAGGTGTCAAAAACCTTAGATACCAGAACCATAGGTGTATAAAACCCTAGGTCAACTTGACCTGCATTTTCAGGGCTTTGTCGGCCTGTCTTTAATTCTTTTTAGTGTAGTGCACCAAAGCATCCGTTGGTAGATTTTTCCTCTTCCTGAGTTGTCCACGATCCACCTTCCTTGTTGATCCGTCATCCTCGATCTCCTCATCCAACGGATTTCTTTCTCGCACTTCGCTCCATCTTTTCTTCTCTTTTGGTCACTTCAACCCAATCTCAGTCAACTTGTCTTCCACACAGTTCTCGTTTCACCTTTTCTCTTCCTTTTTCCTTGCTTTTCTTCCTCAATCCATACCCAAGGGACAACACCCTTAAAATCCTAATTTTCTGAATATTTTTGTTGTTCCAAGCTATTCTTATTCTCCACAGTGCTCCCTGATATGTCTCTCTTCCAAATATGTCTCCTATAAATTTTGGCAAAATAATGAAAATATTGAATACCTTCTTAATATTTAAAAAACTTTATGAAAACAGTTTAGAGTGAATCACCATACCCTTCAAATTCTCATATTCTAAATAATATTGTAGCTCCAAAGTATTATGATCCTCCATATGTCTCTCTTGCAAGTCTTTCCCCTGCAAAATTTTGCAAAATAATGAAATAGTGAATATCTTTTTAGCATTTAAATGACTTTATGAAATTTGATTCCCGCTCTTTTTTTAATTGCTTAATTTTTTATTTTTTATTTTTATTTTTTTAACTTTTTCATCACAACGATGCATTTATGTAAGATGCACCAGTGTGGCCATATTACATTATGCACCAGAGCGTCCATATTAATTGACACAATGGTAACATATAATTGGTTTTTATTAACAAAATATCGAAACACGGTGTGGTTAATTTTTCAACGCATCAGTGCTTATTATTAAGATGTGCATCGATGTGTTTGTGGTTTATAAGCACACCAGGATGCTTTTAAAGTTATTTGAACTTTTGTTTGCACATAAAATAGTATATTCATCTCAAATTATGTTTTAGGATGAATTCACATGACTTACAATACTTCAATATACATTTTACGTTTTATGTCCCCTTATTCTTAAAAAATAGTTTCAAAACTATATTCAAAATCAGATTGTGGTATGGTTGTCGAAATTTATTTTAGATATGTACAGAAAAATTTATTGCTAATTTTGATTAAATGCAGGAAGAAAACCTTATTATATGATCAAATTGTCAATTCTTCAAATTTCATCCCATTCCATATTGTTGAAGTCCATCGTGGAGTTCTCCCTTTCCATATCCAGTAAGTTTAACTTATTTTATTTATGTTTTGATTATCTCATTGATTTTTTTTTATCCATGTCAATTTGAATAAAAATGTATCCAAATTTCCAGGATCTTGATTCAAAATCAAGCTCATATGCAGAAAATATTCCAATACTGGTTAAAAAATGTTGGAAGGTCTTATTAGGAGCACCATACTGCAAGCAGTTGGTATATGAAAATGGATAGTCGCTTTACCCTGCCAATTGTGACATTCAATCTTATAGCCGCAGTCCTGGGTTGATAATGGTAATAATTGTTTGGTATAATGTAATTTGAACAAAACAATTATCGCATTGTGCTTACTAATATCATTGATGTCTTGATGTTCAATATTTTTGAAATTAGGATTATTTTGATGATGAGTGACCTACCTACCATATTCCAATGGAACCCACAACAATGTCAACCCGAGAGAAGGTTGAAATGAGAGCACAAATCAGAGAGGAATCGTACCAAGAATGGTTGAATCAACCATCTATTCAATTCCCACTGCGTCCAAATTCAACAATTAGGAATGACTACAACAATAGTAGTTCTTTAGAATTTGGCAATGGAGAAAATAAAAAAGAGGTTGGTATGGATGATTACTTATGGGATATGACTGCCATGGAGACAATGTTTTTATATGCATTCTAGAACAATGAGCCAGGGGATGATGTTGATATCAGTGATACCATTTTTGAAAGCCTGAAATCTACTTCCACCACACCTCTCTTTGGACCTAGTGCCCAATCAAAGTCTACCCATCTTGGGACAACAATGTTAGTGTACAATGTGAAAGCAAAGTTTGGCATGTCAAATGCATGTTTCTTGGCAATATTGAAGTAATTGACCAGCAAGTGCCTTATATTAATTTTGAGAAATCTTGTCACACAATAAACATTAGAAATGGTTTCTTTTATAAACGTTAAATGACCTTGTACATTTATATTGCCCACTAAATGTAGGATATTGAAAGATAAGGCTCTTCCTAGTGATAATGTTTTGCCCGGTAACTGAGAAGAGGCAAAGTAGTTGTTGAAAATGTTGGGTGTTGATTATATAACATATTATACATGTATGAATGATTGTATTCTATATAGACGAGAATATGCAAAAAAATAGATATGTCTGAAATGTGGGCATGACAAGTAACATAAATCAAATAAAAATGGTAAATCACATGGTCCTCCTCATAAGATATTGAGGCACATGCCTATAATCCCAAGGATTCAAAGGCTATTTCGTTGCAAATAATTAGCTATGTTGCAGGGATGGCATGTCTCGCACAGAAGTGAGTCGGGATTTATGTGAATCCCAATAGATCCAATAACCATGAATCATATAGAGAATACATGGCCAGAAAAATTCAAGGATGAAGTAGGAAGTCTACGACTCAACATAGAAATGGATGGTGTGAACCCATATTCCCTCCAAAACACCAACTATTTTTTTTTGGCTTGCAGTAGTGATCAATAAAAATATCCCCCCATGGTTGTCCATGAAGAATGAACATCTTATGTTGGCTCTTATAGTCCCTGGTAGAAGACAAGTGAAGAATATGGATGTCTACCTACAACCATTGGTAGATGAATTGAAGGAATTATGGGAAGGGATATATGTATATGATGTATCATGACCCATCACAACAGAGAGGAGTTTTACGTTGTATGGCATGTGTGCCTACACCACACATGATTATATAGGATTATGATTTTTCTCTGGTAATTAATATGTTTATTGATTTGTTTATTTACGTAACAATATTTATTTGAATATTTAATTCGATGTTATTGAAATTCTATTCTGAAACACTAACATGCTATGTATACAATAATTTCAAAGGTATTGTAACTAAAGGCTATCATGGATGTAAATTTTGTGGACCTTCTCTGAAGGCTAGGTGGTGTTAGCACTCAAAAACGCACCGGCATTTTTGAAGGAAAGATGTCTAATATTGTAGGGAACTTTTCAATAGCTTCCCAAGATCCAAATGCATATCTGAAAGCACCATTGGAAATTTTAGGATTTGTAGATGTCAATCGACTATTTAAGCATGCAAAATGGACTCTCCATGACCGATAAATTTGATTTTGAAAAAATATGCACTTTCACCAGCGCAGAAGGCAGAATTATGACTAGTTAGTTGTTGAAAGCTACGCCTTTCAATAGCTAAGGAGCAGAATTTCGGGTAAGTTAGCTGTTGAAAGCCTGTCAAGGCCAGAATAGCCAAATTTTTGCCCAGATCAGGATTTTTGGGGTTTGAATGATTTGAAACCTTCTTCATAAGCTGGTTATGAATTATCAAATCAAAATCTGAAGACCATTCTTGGAGATAAAAGTCAAAAGGGAATTTTTTGACTAGATTTGGTGATTTTCAAGGGAAAAATGATAGGGATTTTTGGCACACATCATCAAATTCGAATTTCACTTTCAAAGGGGCAGATCAAAGAGCCTTGGAAGGCTAGGCTACACTTCATCAAGTTTCAACCAATGTTTGAAGACCAAAAGATAGAGGATGACCTCATCTTGAGGATCTCCCCTTATCTTTTGTAAATCAGTTTTGACTCTCTATTTTTAGAATATCAGATCCATTGTTTTAGGATCTGAAATTGATTGTAAAAGGCTATAAAGCCAAAGACATTTGGATCTCTAAGGGGTTCAATTTTGGATAATCTTTGGCTATTGTACTAAGACACTTATTTTTCAATATAGAATCAGTGTTCTTTTGTTGTTAATGGCATATTTCTTCATCTATTCCATGTTCTATACTTTATTTCAGTTTATCTCAGCTATTAAGAACTGTCATCTTCTTATTTAGCTCATAAAATTGAACTAAAGGAATCCTTGCTGGCTTGTATGGTCCTACACACTACTGTACTTGATTATCTAGATTAGCTTTCTCCATACCTTTTGATATTACTCTGTCTATTCATTGATTCCTAAAAGCACTATTTCATTCGATTGCATTGTGAGTTGTATTCCCATTAGCTATTCTCAGTTATCCCATTGATCCACATTTTCATTATTCATGATTTCTTAAGTTACCAAGCATCCTTAGCCTACAACCCTAAGGAGTTTCTTGGAGTGATAACAAAATGGCGTCGTTGCCTGGGAGAGGAGATTGAAGCTTAGCTTCCTTGGGAGACGACAAGATCCATCTTTGATGATAGACAAAGCCTGGACATTATTTCGGTTGTTATCATCTATCTGGCGACTCCATGAAGGACGAATTCGGTGGCGACTCCATGACGGACGGATCTGTTGGCGACTCCACTGGTATATAAATGAATCAGATCTTAGCAAAAAGGTACGCGTTCTGCAATTTCTCAATTATTTCTGGTTACCCTCATCCAGTACCTACTAGAGATGAATGGGAATGTAGTATCCCCAGATTTCGTGGAGAGAAGTGGGAAGTACCAGCTGAACATTTGTTGGATTTCCATGACTTCATTGACCGGCTTGAAATTGTACATGAAGATGTTCAAATTAAGCTGTTCAAATTTTCTTTAGA
>SNQJ01S0074135.1:24255-35266 GCA_010110895.2 Picea sitchensis | reverse complement strand
ACAACAGGCTTTGTATATCCAATCTCTACTACATCCCAAACATCAGCACCCAAGGCCATTAAGTATGTTCTCATTCCAATCTTCCAGAAGGAAAAATTTGTTCCATCAAACAGAGGGGGCTTAGAGGCTGAAGTCTCTTCATGACTTGTCATGTTTAAGCTTACAGATCTACCTTTGAATAAAAGAAACCCACTCTGACACCAATTGTTGAAAATACTAAGACAACTGAGAGGGGGGGTGAATCAGTTGTTATTGTGCTTAAACAATTTTAAGTCTATTAATACATTCTTAATCTTTCTCCAAGTGATCATCAACAAAATACAACATATGGAAAATAAAAATAATGAGCATTAGTCACACATAAGATATACACAGAGACAGATTTTTCATGAGGAAACCCATAAAGGGAGAAAACCTCTTCTTCTTTGAAATGATAGGCAGTCTTTTAAGTTGTGTACATCATCTATAATTGAGCACCAACTCAATGTGAGGCTACTACCTCTGTTTTACAATCTCCAACTTGTTTGAGAGCACCAACTCTCTGGTTTCTCTAGCACCCACTAGAAGGAAGCACCAACTCCCTTAATGTTCCAGCACCAATTGGATGGAAGCACCAACTTCCAGTTACACAGGCTCCAACATGTATAATAGAGAACACTTGTTCTCCCTTGCACCACCCTGCCACCTTGGTTTCTCTGGCTGCAACCAAATGGAAGCTACAACTCCCTGTGTTCAAGCTCCCACTTGAACCTCTGAGGAAAACAATCCTCCCTAGCACCTCCCAACCACCCTAGAATATAAATGAATAAATAAACAACCAACTACAAATATAAATCGATTCTTACCACTTCTTCTCTGTTCTATAAATCTGGTCTTCTTCTAACTGTTCTGCAATTCTTCTCTTCCTTTGTCTATTCTGCAATTCTTCTTTGCTTCAACTTGTTCTGTCATTCTGCTTTTCTTCAAGTCTTTTCCTCATCCGTTACTCTTCTTTGAGTTTTATCTCACACTGTGCATCCTGTTATTTTCCCTTTCTTACAATTTAATTCATTTTTCATCCAGAATGACCAACCACGCATAGTTTGTATCTTTTTCTCTTATACACCAAACCCACAATAGTTCCCCTTCGAATCTTCTGAGGAAAAAGAAAAACCGTCTAAGCAACTGAAACGCCAATCGATCAGGAATCATGAACCAGTTTTGCTAACTGATTCATAACTGATGAATTAACTGTGAGAGAGAACAATAGCCCTCCGATCATATTCAAGTTTATCTGCACCATTGGATGAACTTTATTAATCTTGCCTCTAAATCGGGTTTCGGCGTTTCGACATTCCTGTGGCCAAGTGTCTCGACACTTCATGTCATGATCTTCGAAACTTCGATATAGACCTTTTCTATGCTAGCTCCTTACTCTATATGATCATGGCCATGAACAAGTACTTATGCATAAAGTTCTTTTCTCAAATTCCCATTTCGTGCATCTGGAGTTGAGGCATCTCGACTCTCCAAGTCGCGATCCCCAAAAACCTGAAATGAATCTTATTTGAACTGACTCCTTCCCTTCTCGTGACCACCGGTAGTGACCATAGGCTGTTCCAAAAGGTGCTTCGTATTTCACGAGTTTATAAACTTCATCGAGTCTGATCGACGGTTGAAATATCCATAGATCTGACGGTCTAGATCTTATCGCCATCTTGCATCTCACGAGTTTCCACACCATGCTCCGTTGACTCCAAGTCAGCGACTTGTCCTATGATTCGACGGTCTAGATCTAATATTAATTCAATTGCTCAGATCATATTGGGATTTTGGCATTCTTGTGGTTATGTTTCTTGCCTCTCCAAGTTGCGATTCGCGAAACTCCAAAATGGAGTCGAATCAATGGTCCAGATCACACCTTGATTTGACAGATGCGATTAAATCACGATTTCGATGGTTATGTTTCTTGCCTCTCCAAGTCATGATTCGTGAAACTCCTAAATGGAGGTGGATCAACGGTCCAGACCACACCTTGATCTGACGGCTGTGATTAAATTGCGGTTTCCCATATCACAATTTCGATGGTTATGTTTCTTACCTCTCCAAGTCATGATAGGCGAAGCTCCGAGATGGATCTCAGATCAACAGTCCAGAACAAACCTCGAACTGACAACTAAGATAGTTTCACAATTTTGCATATGTCCAGCTAGCGACATGATGATCTTTCACCATGTGTCCTGCCTGAAGATAGATGGTCCTCCTTCTTTCAAGATTTTGTGAGCCCATTTATCCTTTCACTTTAATGAATGTGCAGGTTCTTCATGATCCAACGATGGTTGAGTCTAGCACTCATATATGACGCCTGAGATCTATCCTCCTCTTCTTCTTGTTCTTCTTGTCTACTAATAGATCTGATGGTCCTGCTTCTTTCGGGAATTTTGAATGGGATCCAATGATCATAAATGCTTCTCCTCCCGAGCTTACTTTTTTCCGCTTACTCTGATCTTGCCATCGATGATCTGCCAACAATCCTCTGTACTATCTCTTATGAGGTTATTCGAATCTTCTCTGCAACATCTTCTCACAATGCCCATCTATTACATACTTTCTGTACTCATGCCATGTTCATTGTTGTACTTGCCATCAATGACAAGCAAACAAGCATGCATTGTCTGTTAAATATTTGCCAACATATTTCTCTCTGACTTTGTCAGCAACCGAACTGTTGGGGCATATCATTGACATGTTTTCTTTTAAATGATCAAAATAAGGCATGATTCTACCATTAAACCTTATGAATTCTTTCTTGTCACTTTCCCATTCCCTCCCCTTGTTTTCATACAATGCGACCTGTGGCTGTGTTACCTCTGAATGGTAAAGAATGAATTTATTGATGGCAACAATTTTTGAATTCGCTGATGTATTCATGAAATAAAATCAACATATAGTACATATGAGATCATGAAAATATGCATTATGAAGTTCAGTGTGAATAGTTACTGTGTAGAAATTTGACAAACGATAAGTAACTTACTATTTATCAAGCACCTTTTTTCCATTCATTTGGAGAAGCTCCCCTTTTATTTTGTCTTCATCCCTTTTATCGTCCCAAATCACTGCACTTGATGTGTTTTCAATCTTCTTGATGTACTCATTGGCATAATAGAAAGACGCATATGATATATACCCATATGCCATAGACCCCTAGGGTTTTTCCCTTTGACAAACAAATCCTTTCAATTTATTCATGTACCTCTCTAAAAAAAACATACAATGACAGGAGACCACCTCAACTAATTCAACCTCATTTACTAGGGGAATTAGAACATGAACCTGCAAGTCCATGAAACTCGGTGGTAGTTCCTTTTCAAACATACAGACAATATCATCTATCTCTTGATGCCACCATGGAATGCTAGCCATATGAATATCCTTTGATGTGATCCAACATACAAATGCAAATAATTTAGATATGCCATGCCTTAGGTCATGGGGGAAGTCATGGTTCACACACCCACACACAAGTAGAGAATAATGACACTACAAAGTAAACACATAAAAAATTAATTGTGTCTTATCCAATGGCATAAAAATAAAATTTACAAATAACAAAATCATATTTTTGACATACGTTGTACTTTTAGAAGGTTCAAATGGTCATGTGATTTCAACCTTGACAAATGGTCTTGACACATAGTGAAGCAGTGTCGTAGGGAAGACCCATATAAATAAGGCACCTTCACACCCAATATAACTTCATTTGCCAAATATTTATCTTCTTTATTCAAAATCCATGGGACATCACCTTTTTTGAAAGATGAAGAGGGACCAAACTTTCCTATACTTTCTTATCTTGGCCAATGTTTCTTTTTAGTTTCTGAAGAAATAATATCCCTCCTCACAGCCAATGTGTCACTTTCTTTCAATGATATGTGCCTCCATAAATAAGATGAAACATTTTTAAATATATGCATGGGATATAGTAAGTGGGCAATCTTAAGATGCTCCCAATATGGGATCTCATAAAAGATAGATTTCCTTTTCATCCCACTAGGAAATTTCTCAACATATGTGCCGAAGAATTATGGATCATTGAACATAGGCTCCTCATTTGAATCGAACATTTATGTAATCTCCTTCTCCTCTATCACTCATATTCTCTAAGCCATTTTTCTAGTGTCATTATTGTAGGCCTTTGGGTTCTCTCTAGTTTACCATTGAAAGAAAATGTTTATCTTCTATAAGGGTGTTCTTCTGGGAGGAATACCCTTGAGTAGGCATACATTGGATTTCGTAAGTGGTTGAACCACCTGTTATCACTCCAAGAAACTCCTTAGGGTTGTAGGCTAAGGATGCTTGGTAACTTAAGAAATCATGAATAATGAAAATGTGGATCAATGGGATAACTTAGAATAGCTAATTGGAAGACAACTCACAATGCAATCAAATGAAACAGTGCTTTTAGGAATCAATGAACAGACAGAGTAATATCAAAAGGTATGGAGAAAGCTGATCTAGATAATCAAGTACAGCAGTGTGTAGGACCATACAAGCCAACAAGGATTCCTTTAGTTCAATTTTATGAGCTAAATAAGAAGATGACAGTTCTTAATAGCCGAGCTAAACTGAAATAAAGTACAGAACATGGAATAGATGAAGAAATCTGTCATTAACAACAAAAGAAGACTGATTATGTATTGAAAAATAAGTGTCTTAGTACAATAGCCAAAGATTACCCAAAATTGAACCCCTTAGAGCTCCAAATGTCTTTGGCTTTATAGCCTTTTACAATCAGTTTCATATCCTAAGACAATGGATATGATATTCTAAAAATAGAGAGTCAAAACTGATTTACAAAAAGATAAGGAGAGATCCTCAAGATGAGGTCATCCTCTATCTTTTGGTCTTCAAACATTGGTTGAAACTTGATGAAGTCTAGCCTAGCCTTCCAAGGCTCTTTGATCTGTCCCTTTGAAAGTGGAATTCGAATTTGATGATGTGTGCCAAAAATACCTATCATTTTTCCCTTGAAAATCACCAAATCTAGTCAAAAAATTCCCTTTTGACTTTCATCTCCAAGAATGGTCTTCAGATTTTGATTTGATAATTCATAACCAGCTCATGAAGAAGGTTTCAAATCATTCAAACCCCAAAAATCCTGATCTGGGCAAAAATTTGGCTATTCTGGCCTTGACAGGTTTTCAACAGCTAACTTACCCAAAATTCTGCTCCTTAGCTGCTGAAAGGCGCAACTTTCAACAGCTAACTAGTCATAATTCTGCCTTCTGCGCTGGTGAAAGTGCAGATTTTTTCAAAATCAAAACTCTCGGTCATGGAGAGTCCGTTTTTCATGCTTAAATAGTCGATAGACATCTACAAATCCTGAGATTTCCAATGGTGCTTTCAGATCTGCATTTGGATCTCGGGAAGCTATCGAAAAATTCCCTACAAAATTAGACATATTTCCTTCAAAAATGCCGGTGCATTTGTGAGTGCTAACATCTGGCTCCAACTGGGATGGATACCTCCCTACGAGGTCTCCAAGAACCTAGTAGAACTTGTGCCTTTAGTATTGGGTCATGGAGTCATTCAGCCTTTTCGGTGGTTAATGAACACACATGGGCTCGCCTAAACCACCAAAAACATAAACTTACCCAAAAATCGAAACTGGATGTATCTCGATTACCTTTTCCAGATCAGATATCAATACAACAGCAACTTCAGATACAAAGCATTTCTAGATCCTCTGATATGTGCAGGTATCCTTCCAAGGCTCGCGAATGTGCTTCACTAGTCAGTCTCAGGTTTCACCATCTATTTCACCTTAAGATTTGCTAGTTAGCTGGTGAAAGCTCTGCCTTTCATCAGCTAACTGGTTATAATTCTTCCCTCTACACTGGTGAAAGTTCTGTTTTATCTTTGAGAAGAAAATAATGCAGAGCAGCAATGATCATATCATTAATTTTCTCAATTTGTTTCTACCAGACTTGTCCATAATATCTGAGCATGGTCTTCAAACATAGATTCACTCTTATCCTGATCTTCGCTGTCACTGCTGCCGCTGTCTAGATCTGAATCACTACAGTTTTAGTTGCCATCCATACCAGACCCTTTTGCTCAGAGTTTTGGAGTATGTCTTCTCTATACAGGCTTGAGTAATCTTTGAAGAACTAGAGCAACTATTGAATGTAGCAAGCTTCCGAACCACAACTGCAAAAAAGAATTGCCAGAAGCGATCTTGCAAAAAAGTAACTGCTATGAGAGAACCTACCAAGATATCAATCTTCTGAAAATGTCCAAGGAGAACTGGGTTGAACAGCTCCAAACACTGGACTACTAAACAACATGTACTCGATAGTCTTCAAAGATCAAACTTGAAACTATTGAAGAGGATTATTTAGTTATCTTCAAAATAAAACTACTGATATGTTTATTGAGTGGAAAGGTGTTACCTGATGGTTGTGGAATATGATTGCATTTTTTGTTGTACCTTGAAAATGCTGAGGCCCCTGAATGCCTCAAGACATGAGGTTCATGCACACCATCTCCATCTGAAATGGGGTGTGATCTCCTTAGCGTGAGCTCTAATAAAGGTGTAAAATTAGAATCACATATGGTTTCATCATTCACTTGCGAACCATTTCCTTCCTTATCCTCAATCTCTGCCCTCTGATAATATTCTGCCTTCTCATTTACTTCTATAGGTTTTATGGCTATGGAACCTATCAAGTCAATAGCTTCTTGGAGAGGCTCAACACATTCACAAGCTATTGCAAGTGTATCACCTATTTGACCACCACCTTCACTATTCGATGAGCGTATGTCTTCCTTCCTGGCACAAACTTGATAAAAAATCTTCTCCCCCTGAAGATTTGGAGTTGTTTCTATTGGGATGGCTATCTCTAATTTCTGACCCATTGCAGAATCAGAAACTGTTTTGTCCTGGCAGTCTCTGGAAATCCCAAACAGCTGCATGCACTCATTTTGACACTGCTCTTTCTTTGCCTTGATTATATGAGCAGAGGATGTCATATTAAGATGTCGATCAAGCTGATATGCCCTTCTCGGTTGAGAATATTTATCCCGACTTGTGTACCAATTCCTTTGTCACTGCCATCAATGATTTTCGAATCACTGTCAACATTATCATTTTTCTCATTACTATCTGTACTGTTAGCAGCACCAGTTACACCCTGCAGCCTCACAGCCCTTTCAGCTTGTTTAGCATGGACTGTATTATTTATTTCCTCCTTGCTATCATCATTGTTCTCAGGGTCGGTTGCATTCTGTAACCTCACAACTTTTGAGTTTGGCTATTACTGATACTACCAGAGCAATTGGCACTTGAATTCTGGTGTCTCTTCCAAATATACTTCCATATATTCTTTAGTTCATTCTTCCTAAGAGGTTTAATAAGAAAGTGCACAACACCCATAGTCAGACATTTGAAAATTAAAATCATAGAATCATGCGAGGAATTATGTGTATAATTGATGACAGATAGATCTCAAAATTGATTTTGTACAGTTCACTATTGGAGAGGTTTCTTTGGCCACAACTGTAACCATGCAGAGATCTCATCTTTGCTGTACAATTTTCGGATGCCTCCATAGAATCCATCTAACCCACTGCTATCTTCAGGAGTCTTTTTGATTTAAACTTTCCTCCTCCTTGAACCCCTGATATAATGCTTGAATTCTAAGCACAATACTTTTGTTCCAAAACCAAAGTACTGTGTTAAAAAACTAAACACAGTATTAGAAAAATTTTCTGGACAAGAACTGTGTGGGATGTTTTGAAACATATCAACTGACAAGAACTGAGCTGTGTGAGACATCTGACCAGTGGGCAGACACTCCACCCATCATCAGGAATACAGAGTAGAATTCAAACTTTGTACCAGGAAAATTAACTGCAATAACTGGAAATCGTATATACATCAGATTCATGTGAATCATGTATGAAGTTAATTTTAAAAAAAGAACTGGAAAAGGAATACCATCAAGATGGCATTTACAGTCTTGATTATCTCTTGTACAATTAGCAGCATGGCCAACTATACAATACCACCAACCTATGGAAAGTATTGAAACCTTTTCCATTGAACTTCTATATGATCTCCTCAGCAATATCTGGAATGTGAATCTCACTTGGAAATGTATCAATAGCCGATTTCCTAATGCGTGCCCATGGTATTCAACGTAGATGTCCCCGACAAGGATCCATACCTGACCCCAGAATACACCTTTCACACCAAACTGACCATGTGCAGTCTCATTTTCATTATGAATTTCAAACACCTGTGGACCACCATTCTGAAAGGAATCATTTCTTTGATTTCTGGGCTTCACTTGGGCATCGGATGAACTGCGCAGTCTTGAAATTCTTTTCTCCACAACTGCGACATACTCAACTTCCTCTAAACATGGAGGCATAGACCCATATACCGAGCATGCTAAATCCACAACCTTTAGGGATCGATTCAATTGCCCATCATCTTTATAAGCCTGTCCAAGTGCCAGATAAGACCCTCCTAACAACAGAACATGCTGCCAAAGCTTTTGGTCCATTCTATACCCTACTAACCACTCTCGAATGTCGCACACTTCAATACAGTCAATATCACCACAGATACATACAGGAATTTGTTGAGTATGCCGAGACTTCCCATTGTTTTATTTCCACCTTCCATAATCTTCAGTTCAGTATCTTGAAGTTGGTGCTTTCACCTAAGAGATTTGATGGATTTTGAAACATGATGAACAACTTTTGATAGAACAGAAAGATCAAAGAGTTGCATCAAATCCTCTCCAACATTTTTGTACAGCCAATAGGAACCTAGATCAGTTATCTTGCAAAAATTTCAAAACTGAAAGGCCATTCTGCTGGACAACTTGAGGATGAAAGACAACAGTTCCATCTTCAGCAATACCTTGATGAAATCTCAACACACAGAGAATATAGGTGACATCCAATCAATTAAGGTGGAGGTTAAGCAAAAACCGTGACATAACTGACCTGTTAACGGAATTTGAGACGACAATTTGCTTCGAGCTTTGATCATAGAAGTAGAATTTAAACCGTTCAATAATTGAAATGCACACCTAGAGTTTCGACCATCTGTTTGGTGCTTCGAGCGAAACTGGAGCTGAGATTGCATTCCTGGATGCGATATTTATGGCGTCAATTTGGAATTCAGTCCCCTCTCAGAGCTCTGAAGGAACTGGGCTGGCTATATCCCGCCTGTCAAGAACCCATGTTTGCATGCGCCGAGATACCAACCCCCTAACTACCAAATCTCGTGCAACCGAATGAGAATAGCTTCTACACCATGTAGTGAAATGGATTTCAAGTCCCTCCACCTTCCTTTGAACACAAGAAGTATTTGGTATCAACAAATATCATTTACCCTTCTGGCCGCAGCCTTGGTGATCTTGGCACCAGTGGCATCTTTTTTCTCAACAACCTTGATGACTCCAATAGCAATAGTTTGATGCATATCTCTCACAAAAAAATGACTTAATGGAGGATACTCAGATAATGTCTCCACAACCATGGCTTGGAAGGAATAATCTTAATAAACCCAGCATCTCCATTTTTCACGTTGAAGCCAACATTGTCACCGGTTGATGCTTCTAGCAGATCTTCGTGATACATTTCTACAGACTTAACTTTAGTTGTCAACCCAGTGGGACTGAAGGTTACAACCATACCAGGCTTAATAACACCAGTTTCAACACGCCCCACAGACACAGTTCCAATACCACCAATCTTGTACTCGGCCTGTAGTGGCAATCGAAGGGGCTTGTCAGATGGTGTCTTAGGCTTAGATAGATGGTCAAGGGCTTCCAATAGAGTTGGGAAACTTTGAACTGTCTTTTCTGATGCAAATAATAAAACTATGGATTCTCCATGTGCAGGAAGCCAAGCAGGCAGGGGAAGGGCACTGCATGCAGATATTGTTGGTGCAACTGCAACTTATTCAACAATAACTGAAAACGATCTACATGCTCGTAGGACAAGCTTATTTTTCTATCTACTCCTACATCTAACTACTGCAAATACATGTTTCAGGTATATACAAATTTCCAGAAAAATAGTTCAAGCAACAAATTACCTGACCCATCTTTATGTATACAACAAAGAACAGGCAAGGAGAACAAAAAATACCACAAGAGGACTGCAATCGGCTCATGTCTGCTACTGCAAACCATGATACCAAACTCTTTAATATATGACATCAGTGAAGACAGTGATTCCATCCATATAGCAATTGGGTCTTGAAATTCATACAAAGCTGGCTGCTCAACATCCGACAGAAAAACATGCATCATAACCTGTTGATCTAATTCTTTCTTCTCTTCTTCACGTCTGCTGCAAATTTCCAGTCTCTGCAAATCTTGAAATTGTAGGCTGCCCTCATGATCCTCTACATATCTGAAACTGTCACTTGTTGTCTTGTCAATTTGCTCTTCACTTTTTAAGTTTTCAAAAGAGGCAATATGATCTTGATAACAATGTAAGATAGTGTATGTATTTGGTGTATTGTTTAAAACATCTATATTATGGACATCATCCTGTAGATCATCAATATCTTGGTCATGATGAGAAGCATCTCCTGTTGTAGCATATTTCACATAACTATCTGATTTCTTATTCAACAAATTGAAATCATGACAACATTCAAGATAGAGAAGGTCATCCGAGAAATGGTCTTTACAAAATACATGGAAGGAAGCATGAAAATCAGCCAAAGAGCAGACACTTGCATCTGGAAGAGACTGGCACTAGTCAAGAGCAATTCCCTCTAAAGAAAATTTGAACAGCTTAATTTGAACATCTTCATGTACAATTTCAAGCCGGTCAATGAAGTCATGGAAATCCAACAAATGTTCAGCTGGTACTTCCCACTTCTCTCCACGAAATCTGGGGATACTACATTCCCATTCGTCTCTAGTAGGTACTGGATGAGGGTAACCATAAATACTTGAGAAATTGCAGAACACATACCTTTTTGCTAAGATCTGAT